>PVJN01028068.1:0-27391 GCA_004026805.1 Lasiurus borealis
GGAAGGGGGCGGGGGGACACCCCAGCTAACCAATGCCAGATGAACTTTCTTGGATCCAGAGAGCTTTCCGCCTTGCATTAAATCAAGTGGCAAAGCACGTCTTGAAGACTAACTAGGGAACTACATTCTCTACCCAGAAGGCCAGGACTGCCAAAGTTGGAGGTATTTCACTTTCTGGACTAAAGAAGCCACATTGTCCCAGAGTGAACTTAAGGAGACATTCACATTTTTTAAGCAACAACTACAAATGTTTCTGAAGATCTGAGTCTCAGACAGCCTGGGACTGTCTTTTCGGCTACTTTGGCCAAAACAGCTGTTTGTATCCCTGAAACCATTTCTACCCCAGACTCATAGACAACAGAGATTCATTTTATAATGTGTACCAAAATTACCTTATTTATTTTGGATGCAGTGAAAGCATCATTACTTAAAATGACACTCTCCTTTTTCAGTACAGAAATTTGGCAGGAAAGCAAGAGTGACATCCAAGTTATAAAAACCTTAAGATTTATAGCAGATGCCAAAGTCAGGCTACACCCTTGTAAACAACAAAGACAAAAATCATTCTCCAAGGATGGGCCAGAACATGGGAGCCGTGAGCCAGGACTATAGGATAATTAGGATTATTTTTGTTCTGTGGCACTTACTAAAGGAAGGATATGTGCATTAGAAACGCCAAGGAAGAAAAAAAAAATGATTGGAGGCTTTCTTCATTCCCAGTTAAGCATGCATACTTTTTGCAAGAAAAGTTGACCCATCCGGAGGAACATATGTGCATCCACGGGTTTCTGGTTGATGTCTTAGGGATCCTTTAAGCACGACCCCCTCACTTTTCTCCATGTACGTGCTCTACTCCACACATCACATTTTGTGAATCAGAACCTAAAGACTGCACATCAATGGGTTCATGGAAAATTCTACCTGCATAGCAATCAGTTTGTGGTTGTAAGCGCTGGACACCATTGGCTCACTTGAGCAGAAAAATAAATGACTGCAGTGACACTGGATTGAAAGGAGGGCAGAAGGACCAACTCTGAAAGGACAGGGATCGAGCAGCTCCTGGGCCTATGCATCAGGATAAGAGTTTCTTCAGATCACTGTGGTCAGAATGATCGGTTTGGGCTACGTTCAGCCTTTTGTCACCCACCTCCGGATTCTAACTCCTGAGAAATGTGTCTGATAAATCTAGGCATTTAGGACACACATTGACGCCCTCGCTAAAAGAGGACACACTGGTTGACAGCCCCCCCTTAAACTGACTGAAGTTATCCCCCAACTGGAGTGGGGGAAGAATAGTGCCCAAAAGCAAAATCAGCGCTGTTATGAGAAGAGGGGAAATGAAGCTAGGCAGGGGGAAAAAAAAGAAGAAAAAAAACACAGATGTCCACTTCTACTTCTACATAAACACTCTTAGCATTCCTACTGACTTGTTTATTTTTTCAACTTCTAGAGACAACTTTGGCAAAAACAACAACTAATGTTATTGCCCAACAGTCTGTGTTACAATGTCCCACATGATAATTTCCAGGGTCTTCAAATTAAAAAAAAAAAAAAAAAATGGGGCCTCCGGATGAGCTGACATACATTCTTCTAGTATATAATGAAGACTATGTAACTTGTTAGGTTTCTTTTTTTACTTGGGCTGCAAGGAAGCTCAGAGCTAAAAGTTATATTAGCTATCCTTAGTCTAGGTTCTTGGGCACAACAAAAAATGTCTCCCTTCCAATACCTCTGGTATTGCAAGGTTTTATTTCAGTTTTAGCATAATGTTTCAAAATTTCTATATTTAATTAAAACGAAATTTCTAAGCATTTGAATTTTTTTCTTACTAATCAAAGCCAACCTCTTCAGAACTATAGAAGCATCTAATATATTACTGAGCTTTTATATTGGCCAGGACCTTTGCATTCAGCACAGTCTCTCCCTGCTATTGCAGAGTTAACCTTGTGCAGCAAAAATTATTTCAGATGAATTTCTGGTTTTAAAAGGTGCTATAGGAAAAAATCAGATTAGACTAGATTAGATTAGAAGAATGAATAGCTAGATTAATAACAGATACTGTAGAACTAACTCTGAGTCTGATTATAGGGTGCAATAATTGTTAGAATAGTTAATAATAAAATTCATATAAATTTTACTGAAAGGAGGTCAGATGGAAGAGCAATGGACAACTTTCTCAAACGTATAGCTTAGGCAGGCTAACTCAGAGAAATGTAGGAGAGCTGGGGAATTGGGAAGCATAGTTTTGTGCTTTCAGGAACCGAGCAGATTGGTAGAGTGTGGGAGGTCCAACTCATTGTTGGATAGCTCAAGGCACTTTCTGGTGTATTCCATGTATACTTAATGCTAAACATCATCAGAATCCCAGAACTCTCCAGGACATGGCAGAATTAAGTAGCACGATGGCATCCCTGGCAAGATAAGTGAATGCGGCTACAGATCTGCTCCCAAAATGACCAGGAAACATGGGTAAAGTAGTTTTGAGTGTTTTTTTTTTTGGGGGGGGAGGGGGGGTTCTTAAATATAAAGGGGTTGCCACCATTACAGATGTCTTTCAATTGGGTTTCATGAAAGAGCATTTGAACAGTTCTTCCTGGGCTGACAATCTGTGAGGAAAATTTGAAATCCATTAAATTAAGAACTACTTTCCACTCTGCAAACGTCTCCTCTTTTGGGAAGTAATCTGTTCCAATGTTTGGCAGTAACAGTGCCCCAAATGAGCCAATACCCCAACAATGAGAAATTTTCACTTGCCTGGCGTGGGCTATCCAGGAAACAGAAATCTGCATTTAGAGGAAAATTGGCAAAGCCCTGAGAGCCCTCCCAGATGCTCAAGATCAGAAAACAAGAAAGGCAACGACACTCCAATTCCTACGCATGTCTTCATGGAATCCCCCAATCAAGCTGCACAAACTCCTCAAAAAGAGGGAAAGAAATTGGGTTCTGGGCAGCTAAAGGTGAGTTATGAGAGTTGGGCCTGGACAGCAATGAATGGTACTTAACAAATAAACTTAGTCACACAATTATTTATCACCTTGGCCTTTAAGAGATCAAGGATCCGATCCTGATTCCAACACTACATGAACTCTCCCATCAGCCAAGAGAAGGACCTGGCCTTGTTTTTGGTCCCAGACTCAAGTTCCCAGCAGATTGTGTGAATTAGTGAGACGTGCTCTGTAAGGCTGGGACGAGCCGGAAGCCACGTCCCATCCCAATGGAACACTGGCTGACCAGTGGTCACTGTGAGAATCCAGGCTCATGGTGTTGAGACCTTCCCATTTTGGGAGATAATCAGCAAGCCCAGATTTTCTTATAAATTCCTTTAATTTTCCAATCCTAAAGACTAATTTGTCAAGTTTTCATATACACTGAATGGGGCCAAAGGAAACATTTTTCTAAACTAGAGCCAAACCTCAGACCCACAGTGTGTCAACTTGAAGTTCAGGTTCTGTATTGAAGGGTCCGGGACTAAGGGAAGCTCCTTTATAAGAAACAGATTATCCTCTCTCTCACCTGCAAATCCATGGGGTAGCAGCATCAAAGACTATGAGAAGTCCTGCAGTAAGCCAGACTCATTTTGTTCTACCTAGCATTTCCCAAACTTAAAGACTGAACCCTTTGTGGCAAGACTAACATGAGTAGCTCACTGAACTGCTGTTACATAGAACACACTTTGGGAAACACCAAACCTCTCTTAGCCACCTGACTCTAAAATGCTGTGCTGCATTTTACCTAGTTTACCTCTGGATCTGAAATAGGGGAGAAACTAGTATTTACTTGTTCCCGACAAAGTGCCAGATACCTTGCTAAGCACTTTGCCTTCCTTATCTCAATCCACAGTCAGGAGCTAAATGCTGTTACCCCCATTTAAAGTTGAGAAAATACAAATCAGAGGCTGAAGTAATCCCTAAATAATTGACTCGGCCAAAATTTGTATCCATGAGTGCCCAACTAAAAACCTCAGGGTCTATCCATTGGTAGACCGTGTAAACCACAGGGAGCCTAACTTGTAGCCTAAAGAAGTGTTCCCATCACCTTCCATTTCCTCAAACCGCCCACCCCTGTGCCTTTGGATATGCTCTATTTTTCTCCACAAAGTTTCCAGGCTCTTCATCTAAAGACATTGTATTTCCAAGGGAGCCAAAGTGTTCAGAACACTGAGCAGATATGAGCATCGATGGCTTTGCTGGAAGGAACTGGAAAAAAGGATGCATCCACTGCCAACTGACCATGTGTCAGAGAGCTGACTTTTGAGGGGCCTGCACACATAACTCCCTCCACCATGCCATGTCTTCCTCACTTTTTGTCTGCATATCCTTTACCTCCTCAACTCCCCAATGGCCCCTTTCCCTAGCTTTCTAATCCATCTGCTGTCCCTCACCTTAACCTGCTAGTATTTCACTTCTTTCCTCCACTGCACAAAGCGAATAGTTAGGAAAAGTGGTTGAGCATCTTACCCCCATACATGGGAGTGACCATCCATCCGGGTGGCCAGGAGATTTTCAGTTTACACCTGCTGCTCCTGTTCATTGCTAACAGTATCCCCATCACCTCAATAAGACCTTAGATTGGACAGTAGGCAAAGAATCTCCTTACATGTTGACTGAACACACCTTATACTTCCTGACCTTACCTTAAAAGAGATTAAGTCAAATGCCTCAAATTTTCCTCCTTGAAGGGAAAAACATTTTTAAACTAAAGTTAACTTTTGTGAATGCTTCTCAATATGCTCTTTACTAAAGTTCATTGGCCATTGGTAAAGCTGTTGAACCCCATCTAAATTTCCGGTGGCCATATTTTTTTAATCCTCACCTGAGAATATGTTTTGTTATAGTTTGTTTTTAGAGAGAGAAGTGAGAGAGAAACACTGAGGTGAGAGGGAAACATTGATCAGTTGTTTCCCATATGCAGCCTGATCGGGGTTTGAACCCAAAACCTAGGTGTATGCCCTGACTGGGAATGGAACCTGTCACCTTTAGTATATGGACTATGTTCCAACAAACTGTGCCACACCAGGCAGGACCAGTGGTCATATTTGTAAATGAGAAAGGAGCCATCCGAGAAAGGGTCAAAAAGATACCAACTTGAACTCCCACTTCCAGCCCTTCCTTCAGTCTGGCTTTCGTCTTTTGCTCAACTATTAGTTTTGCTAAAATCCTCGGGCCAATTGGAATTGATGAAAAATGTCATTTCAAGAACCAAATGAAATGTTTGGAAAAGAGAGAATGGAACGCTAAGAAAAATAGAGACCATATTACTTACATTCTGGGTTAGAACTTTAATTTCCAGTTAAAGAAAATGAAAGCTCCACAGAATTCGCAGACGTGAAGACAGACACTATGTAGTATTTAGTTTCCCCAACATCCAGCACTGTACCTGGCATATGATGAATATTTTATTGACTTCAACAGCTCTATGTAAGTATAGTTGACATATAATAAACTGCATAGTTTGAGAGTTTTGACATAGCTATATCTCATGAAACCATCACAATGATCAAGATGTTAAATATATTCCACACCCCCAAAAGTTTCAGGCCCTTTCAAATCCCTTCCTCCCATTCCAGCCCCGGGCAACTGCTACTTTGCTGTCAATCATTTTACATCCCCACCAGCGGCATCTCAGAGTTCCGCTTCCTCCACATCCTCACCAACACTGAGTACAGTCAAAGCCTTCTTAATTTTAGCTATTCTCTATTCGTCCAGCAGTATCTCACTGTAGTTTTAATTTGCATTCTCTTACTGTCTAATGATGTTGAACATCTTTTCCTGTGTTTGCTTCCTAGTCAGATAATCTCTTCGCTCAAAGCATTTGCTCATTTAAAAAATAATAATCAGGTTATCTTACTACTGAATTTTGAGAGTTCTTCCTTTAGGCTAGGTACAAGTCCTATATTATAGATATACTAGACACCCAGTGCACGAAATTTGTGCATGGATAGGGTCCCTAGTAGCTGCCGGCTGCCGGCCGGGGGGCTTCCTTTCCCCAGCTGCCTGCTGTCATCTGGGGGCTTCCTTCAATCACCATGCTGCCCCCTGGTGGTCAGAGCATGTCATAACAAGTGATCAAACCGGTCAGTTGAATTCCCAAGTGGAAACTTTGCATAATAGATTGATTAGGAGATTTTAAAATATTTCCCTCTAGTCTGTGCCTTATCTTTTCATTCTCTTATAAATATCTTTAAAAGAGCAGAACTTTTTAATTTTGATGAAATCCAATTTACCCAATTTCTCTTTTATTGAGTATGTTTTTGTTATTATTCTAAAAAATCTTTGCCAAATGAAACTTTTGGGTGCGATGGATCTGTCCATTATCTTGATAGATATTTTTAATATGTTTTTATTGATTTCAGAGAGGAAGGGAGAGGGAGAGAGAAATATCAATGATGAGAGAGAATCATTGATCAGCTGCCTCCTGTACACCCCTCACTGGGGATCAAATTCATAACCTGGGCCATGTGCCCTGACTGGGAATCGAACCTCGACCTCTTGATTCATAGGCCGATGCTCAACCCACACCGGCCAGGCCATTATACTTTATACAGATGTACTTGAAGTCACAGGGATTCTCTGCTGTTTTTGTCTACAAGTGTCGGAAACCAAACATTGTTCTCACTAAATGGATGTAAACAGGAGGCTAGCAGGCTGGTCAACCTTGAAGCTCTGAAAGGTCAAAACCAGCCACCCCCTATCTGAGACAATGAACTTCCCCATCAAATAATCATGTCAATCCTGACTGATAAGATAATCTATTTGTTATTGGAATTGCCTGCTTCAGGGCAAAGGGTGTATCCCAAACATAAATAAAAGGGATGGCAAGGCCAAAGGAAGGTGGCAGTCCTTTCCACTAGAGGAAGGCTCCCACCTGGCCCCCCAATATCGCCAAATTAATGTTTTCTAGTCTCTCATTTTGTTTTCGTGCGGCCTCCTTCAGAACCCGAACCCTGACCCGGGAACCCTGAACCACTCGGGATGTGGAAAGAGGTTCCCACATACAAGTTTTATGGTTTTAGATGTTACATGTACATCTATAATGCATTTTGAGTGAATGTTTGAATACAGTATAGGTGAACTGTGGATTGAAGTTTTGAGGGTTGTTGATGCTGTTATTTTGTATATGGATATCCAATCATTCTAGCATCATACTGCTGAAAAAGACTATCCTTTTTGCAGCGAACTATCTTCTTTACATCTTTGTCAAAATCAGACACTTATGATAAAAAAGCAGAACTCTCAAAAAAGTCCTCAAAAAACTGCTGCTAAAATTTAAAACATGCGTACACTTTGATTCAGCAACTCCAATTTTAGCAGTTCTGTCTAGAGAAATACAAGTACAAGGATAAGGCTCAGATCCTTGTATTATTTACAAGGGAGGAAAAAGAAGGAACATGGACATAACTGAAATATTCCCCCAAAGAGAGAGGACTCAATAAATTACAGTCCAGCTCCACCACAAAATTCTATGTAGGTACTAAAAGGAATGATTTGGAGCTACATGTACTGATCAGAAGAAAGAGTCTTAAACCATTTTCATGGGGGAAAAAAATTGCAGAGTGTTTTATATATATATGTTGTAAATATATATATTCAAAAAAAGTATACATACACTTGGAATAATTATAAAGGCAGTGTTTATTAACATATATTTCATTTTCAAAATTGAGCTGTTAACTGTTAAAGTGTATATACATTTTTTGGGACAGCCTGTATATATTTAATATATAAATATGTGTAAATATATATTTATATGTCTGTATGTTTATATATACACACACCCATATATAGTGATTATATTATTGAGATATGTGAGAAAGCCTAAATATGAATCTATACATTTGCATCTGCTTGCAGAAACCTGGGGCAAGTTTTGAAAAATAATACCAGACAGATCCACATGAGTGTCCTTCACGGGTAGAATTGAGAATGAGAGAAAGGACAAAGATTATTAACCTTTTTATAGACTTCTAAACTGTCTGATTTATTACCTTATACACTAAGCATGCATTATTTTTTATTCTTTAATCAAATATAAAATAGTAGTCATGACCTCATGGTATGTAACAAATGCACCACTCCATTCATTTCACATCAGTACTTTTACTTGAAAAAAATTCTCATTGCTTTTTTTTAACTTGAATGGTGGGTCCCAGTAGACAGAATTATATTGGTGCATGGAGGATACCAAGAAGAAAACTCCACACTGAGAGTGATGGGTTGAATTTTATCCCTCAAAAACTCATATGTACAAGTCTTAACCCCCAGAATGTGGCCTTTTTTGGAAAGAGCGTCAATGTGGACGCAACTAATTAAATTAAAATGCGATCCTACTGGAGGAGGGTGGGCCCCAATCTGATATGACTGATAACTTCATTATGAAAAGGGGACATGTGGACACACTGGGAGAATGCCATGAGAAGCCCGAAGTGATGCTGCCACAAGCCAAGGAACACACGGCTGACCAGCAAACCACCAGAGGCTGGGCGGGAGGCTGGAACACATCCTCCCCCACAGCCTCAAGAGCCACCAACCCTGCCAACACCCTGATATCAGCCATCAGCCTCCCAAACTGTGAGGCGGCTGCTGCTGAAGCCCCCAGTCTGTGGTGCTTGGTTACAGCAACCCTAGGAAATATGCTGAGCTACCAAGAGGTTAAGTCAAAACCAACATAGCGACTCACCAGTCCCACGGTCCCGGCCACCCCACCTCACAGGGGGCACACACCTGAGGAAAAGCCAGCCGTCCTGAGGGGAAGGCAGCAGAGCCTGTGGTAGGCAGAAGGGCCTTCCTTCGGAAGCTGTATGTTTACCCTCAGACCCACAATTACAAAGAAACTGCAAGGATTGGGATGGACCTACTCTGAGGAAGGATAACAATTAAGGAGTCCCTCTCTCCTGGCACCTTTCCACTCCTCTCCCTTCCCCCACACACGGGCAGTATTCACTCCCTCGTAGGAGGAGAATAAGAAGTAAAACGGCACGTTAAAACGTGAGCCCTCCACCCTAAGAAATGCGACCCAGAAGAGCTACTCAGAAGTGACCAGGCTCCTCACCCTCCTTGGGACTGGAAACAGCCCCTCCGTGACCCCTGCGTGAAAAAGGGGCATTTTCATGACAACTCCTTTTTGTCTAACAACTGAATTCCAGAATAGGAACGGGTTCCTCATTAAAATAATTTACACCGTTACCAAGTGAAAATGAAAACAACACAACATATTCAACCAGATACAAATAATCAACCAGACACACTCCCAGGCTGTCCTGGAGGAGGATTTGAAGTGGATGCTAAATCAATCCACACTTTTCCTAATTGGGAAGAGCAAACCCCAGAAGCCATCACCCGGAGACCCTGCACAGACTGGCTTGTTTTTGAGGATACACCCCCAGCCCTCCCTTGGTCTCAGCCTGTCTGAAAAAGTATCACTAGATCTGCTTTACAACTGGCTTTCACATACCAGCAATATTTTTTTTAGACCTCATCCAAGGACATTCTTAGAGAGTTGGAGAGAGAGAGAGAGAAGTTATTGATCAGTTGCTTCCCATACTCACCCCAATCAGAGATCAAACCTGCAACCCAGGTATGTGCCCCAACCAGGAATGGAACTCACAACCTTTAGGTGCACAGGATGACATTCAACCATCTGAGCCACTCCATCCGGAAACCAACCATAATTTTAATTAACAAAGTTAACTTTCTCTTGAAGCAGGAATCAACCGTATTTTCCAGAGGCCCTCCATCTGCTGCCTTTTCCTAGGATGCTGACCAGTAGCAGATAAGGCAGAGAGAAGCCATTTATTTGCTCCCTAATGTCTGTGTGTTTTTTTTATTTTCTTTCAAACCCACAGTAAATAAATTCACACTCAGCATTAAAAAGAGCCCAATACATAAGCACATTCATTGTGCCCCAGGGTATAAACTTTAGGCAAACCAGCCCTCAGAAATACAGAGAAACAGCCAAAAGGCAATATGGTTTCATTAGTGTGTTTGTTTCCTAAGGCTGCTCTAATAAATTACCACAGATTGGGTGGCTTTAAACAACAGAAATGTATTCTCTCAGAGTTCTGAAGGCTGGAAGTCCAGAATTAAGACGTTGGTAGGGCCATGTTCCCACCAAAGGCTCTCTTCTTGTTTCTGGACGTTGCCAGCAATCCTTGGCATTCGTTGGCTTGTGGTAGCCTAACTCCATGCTCTGGCTCCACCTTCAAATGGCCTCCTGTCCTGCATCTCTTCTGTGTCCTCAAGTCTCTCACTGAATTTAGGGCTCAGCCTAATCCAATATGACCTCATCTTAACTCTGTTACACTTGAACAGACCCTATTTCCAAATAAGGCTACATTCACAGGTCATGAGGTTAGTCCTCCCTTTTGGGAGGACTCTAGTCAACCCACAACAATGAGCAAGACTTGGAGACCAGGGTTTGAATCTGAATCCTGGTCCTTTAGTAACCACGTGAGTTATGAAAGCCACAGGTGCAAGTGATTAAAAACCCTACCAGTATACCGGCTTCAACAAGATAAGAGATGGTATTTTTCTCACTATCGCAACCTCCTTTATCAAAGTGAGACCTCACTAGCCACAAATGAGGGGACTGGGAGGGGGCCCTGGGGCTTGAGAAAGAGTCCTCAGGAAGTTGAAGGACCCAAGTGCATCTGCATGAACTGAGAGAGCTCGCTGAGACTTTGGCAGCATGGAAATATAGCAAAGGCACAGAGCAAGCCTGTGCCTTGTCCCTGACACTGTCCTTTCCCAGTTCTGGGACTGAGGGCTTGGACCTGGTGAACACCCCGTTGCTTTATCACTGGTTAGTAGCTAAATCGGGATGAAAACTTTTTTTGAAAAAATGGACACAAAATGATAGCAACTAATCCCACTAGTTTCCAAGGAGGTCTGTGGACAAACATCTCAACTATTTCTTCTTGCTCTACTTAAACAAAGCCTCTGTTTAGACGTGTGCCCAAGGGGGCTGAGGGAAGCACACTGTAGTCATTGAGGGTTTCTGGACGAGTTTTATTTGCTGACCACTAACGGGTCCCTGCACTGCTGCTATTCGGAGTCAAAGAGTCCTGGGGAAGGGCGCCTGATCCCCAGCAGCCTTGGGCTGTCCAGGGCCAGCACTTCCAGGACCTGATTTATAGGACTAATAATTTACATGGTAAATGGAGTCAGTGCTTGGAAAGTGGGGAGGAGAGAGCCAACCTGGAACATCAAAGAAAGTGCCTAAGTTGCCTAACACCACAAGATAACCCAGTGGAGTCAACATGAAGCAATGGGTAAACAAAGGGCAGAGAGTTTTTCCAAGGCTAGCATTTTGCAAGTCACTTGGTAGAGATTTTGCTGACAAACTCAGAGAAAGACCCAAATGATAGCATTTTACTTCTGGGGGAAGTAAATTAATGATAACTCCAAGTTCTCTTTATGAACAATAAGGCCCAGTTGCTTTGTGCTCGCTCAAAAGGATGAAGAAAAATAACAAAACCTAGAGCTGATTTAGTGAGAGACCCAGTGCCTCTGTACAAGTAGTTATTGCTTATTCCTAAGAAATTGCTCCTGAACTCTCCAACCTCCACCTTCTCTTTCCCCCATTATTGGTCTATACGTGGAATGACTACAGACGTGATCTGGCTTCATCACCAGCTTTCAAGGTCTCTACTTTGAACAAATGCCATGTGCCCCACTTGAAGAGATTCTTGAATGGCCCTTGGAATTTCAGTGTAAGTATGACACAGCAGCTTGCATCCCTCAGAGATTTGGGCTCTCAAAAAGAAGGTAGCCCTTGGTCCGCATAGGTAACCACACTGCACCAACACGGGTAGAGCATCCTGCTTTCTGTTGGCCTTCTGCACTACAGAGGAGTGGCGAAGAGTTAAGCTCTGGTGACAAACCTCCTGGTTCCAATGCCAGCTCAGTTCATTTCTAGCTGTCTGACCCTGGCCAAATCATTTAAACTCTCCAGCTTTCAGCTTCTTGACCTATAACATGGGGATAAAAGTGGTTATGGGAGGTAAATGAGCTGAATAGTTCAAATAAAACTCCATAGCACAGTGCCACGTGCACAGCATGTGCTCCATAAAAAGGAGTGGCTGTCCTCATCCTCCTTGCTCCACGTTCCTTGTGTCCATTTGGTCTGCCTAGAAAATGTCCTCTCTGCCAAGCTTTTCTCTCTGTCTGGGAGGGCCGGGTCTAATGGTCTCCAGCTGATGACCTGGATGGTTATCCTCTCTCACTTTTCAGGAGGAAAGTGGAAATTCAAGTTCCTTTTATCTAAGTGAGCTCACATTCTGACATGGGCGAGTCTGTCACTTCTAATGGATCCACCCCAACAATCAAGGCAATCAGGATATTCATGCAAACTTTAAATATTGAGGCCAGAGGCAATCTCATCTATGTATTTTTTTAAAATCCATACTTAGCCTTTTTCTATTCAAAAATGCCCTTTACTTCGCTGAGTAGAGCCTATTTCAATTCTCTCTTTAAAAATGTATAACTTCCCCCATTCCTTCCAAGAACAAAAGTCTGCTGCTCAGAGGAGAAGGAGAAAGGGGAAGAACTCAGATTTCCTTCAGGCTTAAAAGTTGGGGTGGTCATGTAAACCCTCATCTCCCTTCTGATCCTATTATAGTTTTCACAGCAGAAGCTCGCAGCGAGGGCTCGAGTGGGATGCAGCAAAAGTTTTAACATTCAAGGGAGCAGACGGACTTGCTGCGGTCTGTGTGACTGAATGGGAAATTTCCCAGCTCTTTCCTGCTAGGGTAACAAGTTGTTTTGCCTGGACTGGATTTGGGTCAAACAGCAAATCCTCAAATCAGAAAATAACAGCATCGTTTTGTTTGGCAAGAAAAAAAAAAGTGGGTATCGAT
This sequence comes from Lasiurus borealis, assembly GCA_004026805.1. NCBI lineage: Eukaryota > Metazoa > Chordata > Mammalia > Chiroptera > Vespertilionidae > Lasiurus > Lasiurus borealis. Next base: position 12,854 of record PVJN01028068.1, read on the forward strand.
CATGATACTCCTACTGGATCAAAGATGCCATCCGTTGAACGCAACTTAGAGGGTGACCCTCTAGCCTCAGCAAACTTCTGCCACACTCCCTGGGCCACAGACCCTTTGCATGGGCCTCGTCAAATAGGAGCTAAGAAAAACAGCTAAGAAAAGATGCCGTCCGTTCTTTGCTTCCCAGGCCTCTTTTGTTTCCAGGTGTCTGTGCAATAAAATGACGCCTTAATCCTAACAGGAAGCTCTGGGAAAGCATCCTTGGAGCATTTTCTTCACTCCAGCTCATCTAAATTAGAATGTTTGCATTAAAAATTAATGACAGAAATTAATGAGGTTACGCGGAAAGGTCAAGATTTGTATGGGAAGGGTGGTGCTTTGTTAAAGAGCGGGACTCGTCATGTATTTCCCTGTGGCCACAGAATCTGGGCAAGCTGAGGCATCCTATCCTCAGAGGACTCGGAAACCAATGTTCCTATATGGTGATGCCTTGAGGGCAAAAAGGGGAAGAGAAAAATCCCAGACGTCAGAGACCGTGACAAAGATAACCGCAAGGAATGTAAATAAAATATTATTACAAGCAGCTCACTCACCACCTCACACTCAGCATCTCCCTCCCCCGGAGGGAAAAGTAAAAACATACAAAGTGTGTGTGTTTTAAAGAAGTGTCGAGCCGCTCTTTGGGGAAGAAGCCCTGAATATGAAGAAGTGTTTTTTTTTTCTCCGTGTGGTTCCCTTTGGTAATCACAAGATTTGAAACAGTTTTAGGAGCCCGGGGCTGGTTACTAACTTAAATTTGGGGAGCATGAGGTTGAGCCCCATATTGATGAGTCCCTTCCAGCAGGGACTTGATCAGCCCTGTTTACCTCAGTTTTTGGAGCCCAGGCCCAGGCCCTCTCAACATGACATCTCCAAATGAAATAAATGCATTGCAAACCCAAACTGTAACTAACACACAAGACGCTTGCCAAGTGGACATGTGTACATTTCACAGAAGAGCCAGGAGGACATTTCTAGCAAGCCACGCTCGCCACGCGTAACGCAAGCCAGAGCTCTCCCCTGCCAAGGGTCCAGGGCACACGGGAGTCCATACAGGAAAGAGGCCGACAGAAACAGCTTCAAGGGGCAAAATCCACAAAATCTGCCAAAGCACTGACCACCAGGGCCTCGGAGCCGTCTGAAAGAACTGTGCTCTCAGCTCTCTGGGGATGTCCAAGAGCTCCCCACCTCACCTGATGGGGAACCCTCCACCCCCGCCCTTCAGTTACCCCTCCTTTAGAGCAGAATCCACGCCCCAAACTGAAGGAGGAATTCCAACGCACCGTAGGTGTCACAGGTGCCACTGCCGAAATCCACTGACATCGCCTCGGGCCCACCACTCAGGACCCAGTGTGGACCTTCTCTCGCTGAGACAACGAGGGTGGGTATTCAAAGCTGGTCACTCTCCACTCCGTGGCTAAGGCTAAAGGTTCCTTTTCTTGGTTAGTCTGTTTGAGACCTTGGGGGATGGGCCCCAGGGCCCCGCTTCTGTTCTTGGGAGAGGCGTGGACAGTGGCTGCGGGGCATCGCCTCTGGCAGCCTCCCCAGAGCAAGCAGGTGACTCCTCAGAGCGAGAACTGGGAGATGAATTTCTCCCGGCCTCTGAGGAGCAGTCTGCAGCTTGGGGTTCTCATTGAGAACCCTTCCACGCCTGCCAGCCAGCCGGGGCGCCTGGCCTTCGCCATCCTAACTCCTCAGTCACACTCCACCGGTGCCGTGTTTTACCACTGGAGCACTTCTTCAAACTTTACTGCGGAACAGTGTGGCTCGGAGCCTGCCAAAAGTTTAACTGCAGGGCTCCGTGCGATTTGTCTGGCAGGGCAGCTGCCCTCCTCCCTCTTGAGAATATGTTGGGGCCAAAGGAAGTCATCCCACCTCAAGTCGGGGCCATCCCGGGGCCCCGAGGGTCCTTCTCTGACAACGCAGCTCTTTCTCCCTGTGGCCTCTTTCCCAGCCCCAGAGCGTCAGGATCCCAAGGACAGGGGTCTCGGTAGGCGGCTGTGGAAAACTTGGATGGGATGACCCAGGACATAATGATTCCTGGCTGGACATAACTTCTGATTTTCAACTATCTGGGGGGAAGCTGAGGTTCAGGGGAGATGAAGGGAGAGAGCACCCCAACGAATGGGGAAGAAAAAGAAATAAGTGGCATACCATGACCAAGCCAAACCAAGCTTGAGATTTCCAAATTACTGGCAAATGGATGCTTTCACAAATCATTTGCCCTGTCTTTCCTGGAGACAAAAAGAAGAAGAAGAAGAAGAAGAAATGTCTGGATGCAAAAATCCTCACCCCAGACCAGTGGAATAACCATCCAACATTGCTAGTCAGAAAGTCCAACCTCATCTCTTCCAACAAGCACCCCCCAAGCCGAAAGTTGTGCTACGTTGTTGCTCCATGCGTTGTTACCCCCTCACTCCTGCCCGGCACCAGGTGAAGCCCACAACATCATGCATCTTGCATGGCATTTGGAGCCGAATCCCTGCAAGTGGGCAAAGGCGCGCCAGCTCGGCTCCGCTGGCCCGCCACCTCCTCCTCTTCCTCCTCCTCCTCCTCCAGGCTGGCCCCTGGCTGCCCCGGTGCCACTTACCTGCAGGCGCTCCGTGGCCGGCTGCCACATCTTCCAGCCTTGGGGTCTGGCAGAGGAGACGCTGGCGAGACTTCCTGGATGCGCTGCTTGGGGAGGGGGCGAGGGGCTGCGCTCCGCTTTACATCGGGGGTCTGGGTCCCGGGGATGTGCGTCCGGGGGCCGGCCACGGCCGGCCGCGCGGTGGGCGAGGGGGGCTGCGAGCGGGAGGCGGCGGCAGGGCGCTCCGCTGCCGGCAACTTGTGGGCACGGCGGCGCGCCGGCTGTCCTGGCGCAGCGGCGAGAAGACTGCGCAGCTCCGCCCGGGCCGCGAGCGCACGGCGGCGGCGGCAACCGCTCCCTCCCCCGCCCCCGCCGCCACCGCGCCTCAGCATCGGCTCGCTCTGAGCATGCCCAGGCCCGCGCCCGCCTGACAGCCCAGCCTCCTCGGGGTCGGGGAGCACGGGGCTAGGGCCCCCAGATGCCCTCGAGGGGAGAGAGGGGAAGCCAGAGCTGGGGGGCCTTGCTCCCCGCGCACCGTGGAGGGAAGCAGCTGGAGAGCCAGCCTTCCTGGAGAATCAAACTGTGTAGCCTCCTAGCCTCCTCCCCGCGCCCCAGACTCCCCAGCTCCAAGCAGCAGGGATCTCTGAACCCCCTGTGACTAGCCTGGCACTGGGCTGGGAGGCAAACTTCCATTCATCCGACCGGAGTTAACTAAGCACCTATTATTCTGCTCCATCCAGTCTCTAAGCTGGCGTCTGAGGACAGAGACGCACAGAAGAGAAGAAAGACAGTGTTCCTGGTCCCCTGAACTCCCCTTCTACTGGAGGAGGCAGGGGACCAGTCAGTCCATGGAGAAAACCTGGGAGCAAGTGTTGGGGCAGGTGGGGATGGAAGCTGGAAGGAAAGAAAACAGACTGATGTGGGGAGAAAGGGAGGGGAGAGCTGGTTCCATGGGGCCCTGGGAAAGATGGAGTGAGGGGTGATGTGCTCCCCCACCCCCGCCCTGCCACAAGACTGGATGAGGAGGACAACTCAAGATCCTCCATCCTTCATTCCTGAGATCTGCCTGTGCTGCAGGCGGCTCTGGGGACCCAAGATAAACCCGGGGCCACCTCAGCTCCCGGATGAATAACCACCTTTCCTAAAATGGCCAGGCTCTTCCCATGCTCTCGAACACTGGGCAAGATAAGTATTCCTATGCCGCTCCACAGAGAGAACAAATCAGGCTTTCGGCGCTGAGGTCGCTGTCCAGGTCACACTGTGAGTGCTTTACAGAGCATGCTCAGATGACGTCCAGGCCAGAGCTCCAGCTGCTCTGCCCAGGGAAAGGCCTGGACAAAGAGCAGCCACCTGGGGCTGGGGGAGGAGGAACTTGGCGGAATGGGGTGCCCAGCTACTCCTGGGGGTGAGGGAAGGGGTGTGACGAAGAGTGTGAGAGGAGAAGAGAGTGGAACAGAAGTTGAGGGGAAGGAGAATGCAGTGCGTGAGGTGCTGGGGCCAGGAAGGGGCGGGGGGTGAAGATCAAGGCTCTTGAGAGCGTGACCCGAGCCTCAGGGCTGGCAGGAAAAGCGTCCTGATGGCACACCACTATGGGCCATGTGCACAGCCCGTGCACTTCAAAAATCACACCCCACATCTTAATAAATCACATCCAGAAGGCTCAGTGCATTAACTCGTGTGTACGGAGAGTGATCTCAGAGCCAGAGCACTCCACAACCCAGCAGGCAGCTCATCAGATCTTCCCAGCAGCAAACTGATTGGTTGGGGAGGGAAGGACCTAGAGGGACAGAAACCCATGGCTCCCAAGGCTGTGCAGCACAAGATCCATGGGGTGGCCCAGAGCGAGTCACCCACACCAGGAGTGCTTCAGATCCAGGCTCTGCGCTCCCCTTCCCGTACCCCCTCCCAGGGCACAGGCAGCTCCTTCAGGACCACACAGTTGTTGGCTGGTGCCACCCACCCAGGCAGGGCTAGGACCCTCAGTGCCCTAGGAACCCCTCTGGCAAAGGGATGCCACACAGATGCTTCTGAGAGGCCGGTCTCCATCTCCCCAGGTGGCCACAGGAGTCCTCTGCTTCCCTCACACCCCTCCACCTCCCTAAACACCCCAACTGCCCTCCCGCCTGCAGAACCAGGACTTAACTTTCTCAGTCCCTTTCCCAGTCCCTGCCACTTGTGCTGGACCCATCAATTAATCCCTCGTGATAAGGTGTTGGTATGTCAGCCCTGCATGGACACACAATTTTAGATGCTTCTTTTGAGACAATATTTTTTACATCTCCTATAACTCATCCATCCTGCACACCTACACCTGAAAATTTTCTGATGGAAATAATAGACCTTCCCAGCCTCCTAGTTCTCTTTTATCAAATCCCCAAGCAGAAAGAGAGGCCCTTCATATTGAGAATCTAGTAAATCCGAATGTGCATATTAAAACATTCAGGAAGCTAAAACAGGAATATTCGGTTGCCAGGGATGTCTTCAAACTTGAGCTTTGAAACCTTCCTTAGTTGCAGATGCCTCCGTGGAAAAATGATTTTGTTTTAAATAGCAATGGGGTGAAGCAACGGGCCTAAATTCACATCCCATTAGAGTGTAAAATCCTGCCTTCTCACCTCCGAGTGTAATTAATTGTGATGACTCAGTGATACAGCTTTTAGTTCAGAGTACGGTACTATGGTACTATTTAAAGGGCAAGGGCTTGGGCTCCGTAGAGATTGCTTTCCCTTCCCAGTCCCACAGCAAACAGATTTGGGAAAGTAGGGAATGTGTTTAAACTCCCATAATACTCCTGTTTCAATTACCTTTATGCCACGAATCAGAAAACTGGGGGAGGGAGGGAGGGTGAAGGTGGGGGCTGGTGGAAAGTGACAAAAGGGATGGAACTACCTTCCAGCCATCAGTTGTGCTCCCAAGCTTTCCCATTCAGGAGGAACTACCCTAGAGGGTGAATGAAACAGAGACATCTACTGGCTAGAGGCAGGATGTGCATTCTGATCTCTCCGGGCTGCAATCCGGGACATCACCTCCTGGTGAGTCTGAAGGTACTGCTTTTACAGCATAAACCTACTTGTTCTGAGCAAAGAATCTTTCTTAGAAAAAGCAGGAGGTGTTTGGATGCAATGAGAAGAAATGTTTTGCACATAAATGGGTGCCTTACTTCATACCCTTAACCCCTCCCCAATAATCATCTAAATAGGCCTAATCTTAATAAATAGCATTTCAAGGAAAATGACCAAAAAAAATTTTTTTTAAAGTGACAAGGCCCAGATGAATTATAAAAATAATGTTTTGTCCAGGGGAATAATTACAACCATCTCTAGAAATTTTTGTAAAGCAGATTAAATCTCGGCCATGATTCTGGGCCCGAAGGTAAGCAACCTCGCTGTCTAAATCAGGAGAAAGGTGAAATAAATTGTGGTCCAGCATATCAAAAAATTAAGTAGTGTGTAGCCATTAAGGAGGATGATTATGAAGCTGTGTTGCAGCTGAAAATACTCGTGGTATACTTATAGATTTTTTAAGTAGACTAAAATATGCATAATTTGAATATATCTATAAAATATGTATCAAGCTCAGTAAATATCACAAAGGAGCTAGACAATGGGAGTGACTCAGGTGGAGTCCCAGCATTCAAATTATCTGAGTGATTGCTTTTAGCAAGTCATCTGCCTCGTGGGACCTCAGATTTTTCATCTGTAAAAAGGGCGATAATATTATCAACATTTAGAATTATTAGGCGTCATGATGCCCTGAATGTATGCAACAGACCTGGCACATAGTAGGTGTGCAGAAAACATTAGTTTTCATTCTGTTACCTTCCTCCCTCTTTAGATTATTGAAATTATCAAAGTCTCACAAAATTACCAATGCTTCTTGTGATGAAGTAATTTCCATGTGGAATATTTGTGGATTTCAATTACCTGCTTTAGTTTCTTAAACAAAAGTGATAAGCTATATTTAAGCTCATTTACCTTTCTAATGTAATCAGATAGCCAGCAACATTTATTACGGTTGCATATTTAGCAGAGCAAGCATGGGAATGTCCTTATGGTATCATTAACTTTATTTCAAAATCACCAAAACAGCTGTAGATGAGCAATATAGAAAAACTTGTGAATGCAATAAACCATTTACACCCTTCTGTAGTGATGGAACCTTGTCCCTCCCAAATGATAGGTGTATATTAGGGTGCTCATATAACTCTTTTCCTCCCTTAAAAGGAAACCTTCACAGTTCACCTGCAAACTTGGTTAAAGGCAAAGAGCAAAAGACTGGTTAATGCCCAGGATGCATGTTGCAGTTCTCTTATTTCAACTTCCTTATACCTTCACCCATCTTGCAAACATGGTAGGCTAAGGTCAAAGATGGCCACAAACCCCCCCCCACCACCACCACCACCACCAAGAAGTCCTGCCTTGCCTATTTCTCTCGTCATGAGGTGAAATTTATCTGCACCCTTTGAATCTCTGCTGGACCTTGGTTTGTAAATGGGCTCCACACACACAGTGGTCAGGAGAGACAGAAGAAAGAGCCAACCACTCCAGACTGGTAGGTGGCAAGTGTAATAAACATGGGAACTTAACTGCCAAGGCAAGTAGATCTCTGCACCCACCCGCCAGAACCTTCAAAATTTATACAGAGGCCTTAATGGGGTTCAGTCACACCTTCAGTCCAGATAGTCTCAACAACACAATGCTCTCTCAAGGCTGCATCGTTGAAGACACTCCCACCATGGGGGCAGTGGGCAAAGTGTGCATTCCATGGCATGCAGTAGATAGATGCCTGATTCATCAAACATCACTAAGTATTAGATAACTTCAATAATCTAAAGGGGGAGGAAGGTAACAGAATGAAAACTAATGTTTTCTGCACACCTACTATGTGCCTTGTCTGTTGCATACATTCACTGCATCACGACACCTAATAATTCTAAATGATAATATTATCACCTTTTTTACAGATGAAAAATCTGAGGTCCCACAAGGCAGATGACTTGCTAAAAGCAATCACTCAGAAACTCTGAATTCCCAGACTCTGTGAATTTAGTGTCTAAGGCATTAGCCAGGTTTAAGGGAAATAGTAATTATAAGGATTACACATCTACATTTCATATCCTTTTCAATATTCATGAATGATTGATTTATCAGGGTTGGCACTAAATAAAGCCTAACAGGTTAACCCAGTGATCAGCAAACTGTGGCTAATGAGCCACATGCAGCTTGAGAGCCGTGGTTTGCTGCTCTGTTGACTAATGAGTTTGCCAACCACTGGGATAGGGGCTTAATCATAAGGAACAACAGCCTATAATTATTGGAATTGAGAGTCTAGGTCAGTGGTCGGCAAACTCATTAGTCAACAGAGACATAGTTCTCTTTTGGTTTGCTTTACCCTTGCTTCCCACTTCCCTCCTGCCCACCTCTGTCCTAATCTCAGATTGGGGGCCATGCTTCCAACTCATGCTGGCTAAGTTTCTAGTAAGTCCTTCTGGAAGGAAGACGGGCAATGGATTGTGCTTCAGGTACATAATGATCAAAGTGGCTGTTTTTCTAGCACAATTAGCAGTGAGCGTGAAGGCATTTCCTGTCACAGCCCTTCCCTTTCTCTCGGGGGCACTATGTGGACAACATTCTGCCATCCTTTCAGGGATAAATTCAGGTCCCATTCCAGTGAGAGCCTGGAGAAGTGAGACCAGAGATAGAGTGATGATGGGATCTGCTTTCCCCACATTTAGTAGAGACAGGGACACCAGTGTTCTTGGCAAACTGGTTTCTAAGGGTCCTTATCACCCTCTCTCATGGCCCTGACTATCTGGTTAGCAACATGAGCCCAAATGCATTTTCACTGGGGCTGGTGAGAAGCCACGCCTTGCAGTTTCTTCCCACCCACCTCCTCACTTCTCCATCTGAGCTGATTGCACACAAACCATCTCTCTGGGCACTGCCTGCCCAAGGTTATGCTCCCTCCCACTTCCAATGCCTGGTCAATGTGATCTGCAGAGACCTCAGTGGGGGACAGATGCTGGCCATTCTAGCTCCAGACCTCCTCCTGAACCAGCTGAAGCCTTGGTGGCGGCCACCTCACAGTTCACCTTTCTGTTCTCGCCCAAACCTGTGTCTCTTATTTCCTTTCAGATAATCAAGTTGGGATTTGGGAGCTGGACCACCGCTCACTAGATGAAAGGAGAGTACTGATCCTCTCTGGAACTCCATAGCAGGGTGATTGCTAACACTTTTACTGGCGATGAGCTAAAATGGATACAAACGGAGGGGGATGCGCTGACGGGTGCAGTGTCTAAGGCATTAGCCAAGTTTAAGGGAAATAGTAATTACAAGGATTACAGAATCAATGGCTACTGCTGAGTGCTGGGAATGCACTGGAGGAACACAAAGAAATTCAGCTGCTACCACAGCTTGGTATGAAAGCCAGGGTGCCTCCTTCCCAGTGGAGAAAGAGACACATCGCCTGCATTGAAATGGTGGAGAAAGCCGAGGGTCAGCACTCAGGATTAGTTCTATGGGGAGTGAGGCCTGAGAAGATTGAATTCTCCACTCCAGAGAGTGCTGTGCCAAGTTCAGGACCCTGAGGGGAAGGAATGGAACCCTCACGACTGGGCTGGGAACACAGGTCGATGTACTTGGAAACTCTGAATTCCCAGACTCTGTGACCCTTCTGTACCAAGAGAATTGCCACTCTCTTTGCTCAGGAAAGATGTATTGAATTCTGCTTTGCAAAATAACTAATGTAATTGATTTCTGTAGAGCACTGCCTGCAATACAAGCAGACTCACATTCTCTTTTAAGTGCACATGACTATTCACCCAGATAGCCATATGTTGCTCCACAACACAGGTCTTTATATCTTTAAAAGAATTAAGATCATGTAGAATATAGTCTCCGACCACAACAGAATTCACTCACACATCAATTACAGAGAAATGCCTAGAAAATTTGGAAATTAAATAACAAATCATTAAATAATCTGTGGATCAAAGAAGAAATCACCAAGGAAATGTTTTAATATCTTAGCTAAATAACATTAAACAAAAGCATATCAAAACTGTTGCACATAGCTAAAATAGTTTTTAGAAGGGAGTGTATAGTTTTAAATGCTTATATTTAGAAAAGGAGTCTAGAATCAAATATCTAAGCTTCTACCTTAAGGAGTAGGAAAAAAGTGTGGGATAACTGGTTCTCGCCAACATTGCTGCTTGGGATATACAATGGCACAACCATTTCAGAAAATAGTTTGGCAGTTTCTTATAGTTTCTGATTTGAAAAAGTAATACATGCAGAATTCTTAAAAGTTGGAAAATGCAGAATATTATCAGGAAGAATATAACTACTAATCCAGTCAAGCAAAGAAACCCATTTTTAAAATATTTTGGTGTATTTTTTTTAGACGTTTGCATAGTCAAACAGATAGAAATATGATTCCTATCAATATTTACATAGTTTAGCTTATCCTATGTATGCAATTTTGAACCCTGCCCTTTTCCCTTTAGGCTACAGGCTAGGCTTGTGTAAATACTTTCAGCTGAAGCACCCCAGAGGGGGAGTGGGCACAGGTCAAATGAACAGCCCCTCCACTTACACAACTCATCCTGGAGGTCCGAGTTTACCCCTGGACCTCCTGGACCACAGACAAGGCCAGTGCCAGAATTTTAACTTAGGATAATATTTTCCCAATATTATTCTTCCTGTCTTCTCTAAAATGTTTCTGTGTTTATTTCTCATAGCTGAAACGAAAGCCACACTCCATGTGGAAAGGAGTGAAAAACAACATTGAGCACACCATAACGTCTCCATTGGTCTGAAATGGAGCCTGGCGCTGGCTGCCGGGCTGGGGCAGGTACAATCAGGGCTTGTTTCCCAGACTGGTTGTTCAGAAAAGACACATGAAATGAGGGAGTCACTTCCACCAAGCCTCCTTCTACCTAACCATTTAGGTTTCTCTACTTCTCTTAACCAGAGGTTTCAACTCATTCTTCATTGGTTGTGAAATCAGTTTATTGAGTCATGATCAGCATTGTGTGTATGTGTGTGCACATGCTTGCATGCTTATGGATATGTAAATAACACAGGATGCAAAACTGTGTGACAAGAAATGCCTCCAACTCCTTCCCTCATTCTCTGCACAACTGTTGGAAAGCACCACTTCCAAAAATGTGTCCTATCTGTCAAAGATTTCATGTTGTTCACCAGGTCCTGTACTTCTGACCCCCTGACAACAGACACACACACACACACACACACACACACACACACACACACACACATCTCGATTCCTCAGCTTCATTCCTACATATGATTTTTAAAAATTACACAGAAATAGGGATAGGGTTGGGTGTAGTAGAGACAGAGATAACCAAACAAATCTTTAAGGCAAGAAGAAAAAATAACAAAAGAAGGAAATCTACCAAATGGTTGATAATGATTATCTCTAGATGATGGTTCCACAGGAAAATTTTTTTTTAATCCTCACCCAAGGATATTTTTCCATTGATTCTTTCAGAGAGTGGAAGAGAAGGGGAGAGAGGTGAAAGGAAAGAGGTGAGAGGTAAAAGGGGAGAGGGGAGAGTGGAGAGGAAGAAGCAGAGGGAGAGGGAGACATCGGTGTCAGACATATGGTTGCCTTCCACACCAAGGTATGTGCTTTTGAACCTGACACCGTTGGGTCTACAGGTTCACACTCTAACCACTGAGAAAACCAGCCAGGGCCAAGCAATTTTCAACCTCATTTTTCACTTGTTCTATAATTTTCTCAACTTGATCTTGCAAAATCTGATAGTGCTGGGTTCAACTATGATTCCAAGAACTCATCAGAAACTAAAACCATAACATGATTCCCACTGTATCTATAGCTAAATAGTAATCAATGTTAATAAACACAATGTTCCATAACTTTTATAAATTTGAATATTTTATTTAAGGTCATATTCTCTCCCACAGCTAATACATAAACTCTGAGCACTCCATGTGACAATCAACAGTGAGCCACTCTCATTTCCCTTAGGTGACCTACAGTGAGTCAACTTCATCTTCCCTTCTCTGATATCTAATTTCCAATGCAGCTGAAAGTCAGACTTTAGAACACTGTGTTGAATTAAGGGATATAGTGGCAATGTTTCCATGGTTTGAGTCTCCGATGAGTTATTTAGTTTTTCAATATTAAGTTTCAGGGCTGAAATATTTTGCTACAATTTTGATATATTTTTCCCAGAAAAAAAACAAAACCTCATTAATAATGGCAAAAGTATATATCAAGAAAGCCCTTGCTTTTTTCTACAATATATTTCACATGAATTCATAAGTTCATAAATATCTCTTTTTCCCCAGATCATCAGAACACAATGATGTCATTGTGAAATGTAGAAAAGCTTAATCAAGGTCTTCAGACATCTATGAGGCCACCAGTGTGTATAGAGCCCAGGACGGGGCACTAACCCTAGCCCTGCCACTGAGTGACTTTGAAAAAGTTACTTCTCCTAGTCTCATTTCTCTCATCTATAAAATAAATGATGTGGATTGGTTTACCAAAGCTTTGTTCTAGACTTAAAATTTTATTATTCTCTTATTTGGGTAATGATCCCATTAAATGTGTATAATGTAGGACATCAATAACACTAATGGAATTCTTTAAGACCCATCGGTGCCTGTTTCAAATATTATCACCATCATTCAAATCTTTTTTAAGAGCAGGAATAGTTTTGTTATTTGTCTTTTGGGATCCCTAACACCAAATGTAATAGTTAAGGGTGAAACAGGGTGCAGAAGAGTAAGAAGAGTGAGGTTAGAAGTTATTTTACATTCTAATATGTTGGTCCAAGGCAGATGAGACATTAAAACAGAAAACTTCATCCCATTAAACAATGACTCCTTCTTGTTTGCTAAGAAAATGATGGTGGTGGTGGTGTTCATTCCAACAGGTTTCCCCCGAACTAGCTAATTCCAAACACAATGGCCCATGTGTTTGCCACTGGAGTATCTTTATATACAGTATAAAAGCCAAGTGACCAGAACAACCGGTCACTATGATGTACACTGTGGTGGCCAACTGGCCCTATCAGGGCCCCAATTGACCCCCTCAACCTCCTGTGGACCCTCCTATGGCCAGCCCAGTTCCCAACTGGCTCCCTTATCCTGAACAGGGATGGGGCTGGCCAACCAGCCACCCCTGGTCCCTCCTCCCAGCCAGCCAACCACCCGTGGCTTCTCCCTCCAGCTAGCCCCACCCCTGATCGCTCCTTCAACCCGGTGAGGGGCAGGGCTGGCCCACCAACCACCTCTGCCGCTCCCCTCAACCAGCCCACCCCACATCGTGGTGGGCAGCTGGACTATATATATGTGGAGAGAGCAAGAAAGAGAAATATTACATATGTATATTTCAAGCCACCTTCATATTGAAAAATTAACTGTTGGGTAAGCACAACAGAATTATTATCTATGCTTTAGTTCGATCCCAGTGGTTTTCAAGGTGAAAATTAACAAGAAACATGAAAATAATTCCCAGAGTGATAGGGGAAGACTATTATGGGGAAATTCTTTCCCGATGAGGAGAGAAGGAAAATGAGAATTAATACTAGTATACTAAGGAAAAAATGTTAAAGCAATGTTTACATTGGATTTACTAAAAATAGTGTGTGGAAGTTTCCAAATCTTTCACTTCTAACCTTCTTATATTAATTTTTCTTTTTTCACTCTGACACTTCTAAAACAGACCTCGCAAAAAGAATGTGTGGAGGCAGAAAACAGGTGAGAAGATAGATGTAGAAAGAAACCTCCAGAACATTTGTGCAAAGCTCTTTACTGAATCTTCCCAAGGACACTTGGAGGTAGATATTACTAGCTCTGTGTTCAAAGAAATTCCTGTCACTCAGACCAGATGTGTAAATGGCTAAAGTAGACCTAGGTACTTGAGTTCTGGCTAGGAAGAGAATTCATGACTCAAACTTGAGGGAGAAGATTTATTAAGCAAGCCAAGAAAAAGTACACTCAAAAAAGAAATTTCAAGCAGGTGGCTCAAGGAACTGTCCTATAGTATGGGCTAGAGCTCCTTTAACTCCTTGGGGGGGAATTAACTGCTTTCTTCTTAGAGCTGACCTATTGGGGCCTGTCCAGTCATCTTCTGTCCTCGTATGGAAGTGAGCATCTTTCCTTCAGCCCCCTTGTTCTCCTCTAAGGGTGGGGTTCTATCACATGACTGGCTAATTCCAGGGGAGAGAAGGCCAGAGGGGAAACCTGACCTGCATGACCAGAGACAATCTTAGGGGGAGGTCCTGATGAACAATATTAATCCCCAATACTTGCTCTACCAGTTTTTCACATTGCTAGGTGTCCCGGACCTTCTGTCCTGGTGATCTTCTGTAACTGGTCCATTGTTCTTGCTCTGCTCATGTCTGTCTGACTACCACAGATGGACTCAAAAGACTGGATTGTAGCTTTTTAAGGAGCACTGCAGAAATGTGTGTGGATTCGAAGGAAGGAAGGAAGGAAAGAAAGAGGAAGGAAGGAAGGAAGGAAGGAAGGAAGGAAGGAAGGAAGGAAGGAAGGAAGGAAGGAAGGAAGGAAGGACATATTCCTTCAATCACAGCTGAGTGGAATAGCTTTATAGTACCTCTGGGAAGAATTCCTCTATTTACTTTCCATGAGCCGATGAAGTTGGCTGACCTCAACTTTCCTAAATTGCACTCAACAATTATTTTGAAAAATGAACTTCCCATCCCAAGTGAAAAAGCCAAGTAAGAAGAGAAGATGTAAGGCCTGCTCTGGCCAAATCTCCCATCCATGTCATAAGACTTGGCTGACTTGTGACTGCACCACAGAACCTGTGGTATCACAAAGATGAACTAAGGAGGAAGGGCGCCTCTCCTTATTTCACAGGCTGGGTTCTGCAGGAGACTTTGTTATGCATGTTCTCTCTTTTCAAAAAAAAAAAAA
>PVJN01028069.1:0-27420 GCA_004026805.1 Lasiurus borealis
TCATTGAGTTGCTGAAAGAATTGATTGAGATAAATCATGTAGTAACCGGCACAAATTACACACCCAGTTATTGTTGGCTATTGTTTTCATTATTCATCCTAGGACAAAGGGAACCATGAAGAATTTTAAGTAAAGGAATGGTTTAGTGAGCATTTTGTTTAGAGCACAATCATCTGGCTGACTGTGGATTCCAGGTTAAAGGGGAATAAGTTTGGGGCACAGAAACCACTTAAAGAGATTATAATCATTCAAATGACAGTGAAGATGTCATGAATGCTGGTGGCTGGGGTAATAGCCCTGGAGAAAAGGAGACAAATGCTGGAAATGTCTGTGGAGTAGGCTGCACAGAACTCAGTTACTCATTAGGTATAGAGAATAGGATTCTCATCTCTCATCCTTGGATTCTGTCATCCAAGTGACCTGATGGTAAACAAAAGGAAGCCGGCGCCAAGCAGGACTAGGGATCCAGTATCTAGGAAGTGCTTATGTGAAGAGGACTTAATGATTGGTACCCAAAACGCTGTCTTCTAATTCAGAAGGTCCCTTGACAACTAGTGTGCCATAGAGTAAAAGGATCAGAAAGACTTAGTTGATCCAGAACAAATAAAATTCTTTGTTTCTCTCTCGCGCTCGCTCTCGCTCTCGCTCTTGCGCTCTCTCTCTCTCGCTCTCTCTCTCATCTCTGGAGGCTTTTAGTTCTAGATAAATGAACATTAGACTTTATCCATTTGCCATTGTCATAAAGTGGCACATATAACCTTCACTCATGCCTGGCAGTTTTGATTCAACTCTCGCCTGATTGAAGTTTTTCTTTTCTTTTCTTGTGTCTTGCAATCCATTAAGCACTGGCTGAGGTGCCAGTGGGAATTAGAGGATTTAGGTGGGCCCTATTTTATAATGCAGGGTAACGTTGGTTACCATTGCATCCATTCATCAAACAGAAAATAATCCAGACATGCGTGATAGTGTTTGCTGAAAGTTTCCGGGAGCTTTATGCCTATTTCCCCCAAATGTTGATCCTGGGAAAAAGCTGATTGACTGTAGTAGCTTGAACAACTGCATCATTACACAAAGGCACAGAAATAAAAAGACGTTATAATTAGGCAGGGCCAATGAGTGAGGTGGCAAAATGTGAAGTGAAGAAAATAAGGTCGGCCTGTGCCATGGGCAGTCTAGAGTTTGGATATAAGTGGACTTTCCATGTCTGTGACCTTGGGCAACATATCTAACCTCTCTGAGCCTCAGTGTTTACTGGTGGACATTCTTTTGATACCTGTAAAACTTCAGTAATATCTCCTGCAAGGGCTGGTTGTAAGCTGTATGTGGAAGTGCCTGGCATAGGGTGACTGCTTAACTGGCCTGTATCCTTTGACTTTTTGACTTGGCTGCCTCTGAAGTCTTTCTTTACATTGAAAAAGCAGGAATAATGAAGATTTCTTAGGGTGAGTAATCTGAATTAATTGGCTTTTATGTGTTTCTCATCTATGATTGATTTCCTCTTCTCCGCTACCCCTCCTCCCCCTCCTGCCACAGACAAATACGTGTTTTCCTCCACCCTCAGGGAATGCTTATCAGTGATGATGGGGCAAAGGTAAAATGATTCCTGCGGAGAGGAAGCTAATTTTAGCTATTCTTTCAACACACGCACAAGCAAAATTACTAACAAAGAGAAAAATGGAGTGATTTGACTTCTTTCTAGGTGAGTTTCTAACAAGCATTTTTCTTGTTTACTTGTTGTTTTTCATGGAGAAAGAAAGAAGCAGGCTCAAAGAGATTATAATGGTTCCCCCACCTCTCGATCCCCTCAATAATTGTGAGCTGTTTGTTCTTAGGGAGAAAAAAAAAAGTTTTGTTTTTCTCCTCAAAATAGGAGTTGATGATTGAAAGAATTCTCATGCCTTCCATATAGTTTTTCTAAATATTCCATACTTCGATCAAGCCTTCAGCTTAGTTCAACAAGCATTAGTTGAGCTCCAACTGCATGCTAGGGAGGGGGTGAGTTGGCACTGTGGACACAGAGATGCCAGCTGTGATACCCAGGTCTCCAGTTTGGTAGTCCTTGCAGAAGAGGCTGGGTAGGGAGAGGAGGTGGGTGCCAGCTGTTTTAAGAGAGCCAGAGAGAAGGAACCCCTCAGGCCAAGGTTCTCTCCTACAGCTTCTCCCCCTTACACCCTCCCTTCCACTCTCTCGGAAAAAGCGATGGAAAAAATATCCTCTGGTGAGTAATGAAAAAAAAATTCCATCAAATATGTCAAAAGGCACCTACATCAGATCATGAGTTCCTTTAGGTCAGGATCCAAGTCTGCTCAGATCTATGCTCCATGTCCTTGCACATGGGAACCCTTTTGTGCTAGGTGTGTGACCTTGGGCAAGTCATTTAATCTCTATCTGCCCCAGTTTCTTTATTACCTACTTCATTGGTTGTTAAAAAACTTAAATGAGTTAATACACATTGTTCACACTCATCAAGCACAGATACTATGTCTTATTCAACACTGAATCCAGTATGGTGTCCGGTACACTGGAGAAGCTAAATGAATGAACAGACCTCAATATGTAGGCATTTGGCTAACAAAGCAATTTCCTACTATTAACTCACTTGATCCTCAAAACATCTCAGGAGATAAATAAAGGAGATGGACAGGATAGGTACCATCATCTCCATTTTACAAATGAGGAAGTAGGGTACTGCAAGATGGAGTGACTTGACAAAGAAAGCCCAACTATGTAAATGATGACTCATGCTTTTTTAAAGTATTGGCTTAGAAAATGGAAAGGGGGGGGGGGAAGGAGAGATCAATTTGTTGTCCCATGTATTTCTTCATTCATTAGTTGCTTCTTGTATGAGCCCTGATTAAAGATCAGATCTGAAACCTTGGCATATGAGGATGATGCTCTAATCAACAGAGCCAAGGCCTGAGTCATGCTCCTAACTCCATTTGTTCTTAGCCCCATGATCTTCCCACTATCTGGCTCTGGCTGCCCCTCAAATTTATGCAGGTTTCATGGAACTCAAAGGTTATCCACCTGCAAATATGAGCACACATAGCTAATTTAGTTTTCTGAAGAAATGATCTTCTTACTATAAATATACATAGTCAAATTGGAAAACTTTTCAAGTTAAAAGTTGAAGTTTGGAAAGTTTCTGTTTTGGGAGATGGGGAGAAAAGCAGAGGCTATTTTGTAGAAATAAGGAAGTTCTTTCTATGTATGAAAGTAGCAGAGAATCATGAAGGAAAATATAGACAGATTTTGCTACATAAATACTTAAAATACTTATGTATAAAAAGTCACAACTAAGTTAAAAGAAAAATAAACTTGAAAAAGTTGAATTAGCTCTGGCTAGTGTTTCACAATGGATAGAGCCTTAGCCCAAGGACTGAAGAAGAGTCTTGGGTTTGATTCCCAGTCAAGGGCATGTACCTAAGTTTTGTATTCGCTTTCTACTCCTGGTTGAGGTATGTACAGGAGGCAACCAGTCAATGCGTCTCTCTCCCATGGATGTTTCTCTTTTCCCCTTACTCGCTCCCTTCCACTCTCTCTGAAAAAAGCAATGGAAAAAATATTCTCTGGTGAGGAATGAAAAAAAAATTGCATCAAATATGTCAAAAGGTTAAATGTTTCAGTATCTAAAGAGCTCACAGGATTTATAGGAAACAAAACATTAAGACATTCTTTTAAAAAAAAAGTGGGCAAAGGATTAACAGTTTTCAAATGAGGAAAAAAAGCACAGGCTTGGTGAACATATAAAATATTTTAACTTTACTTGAATAAAAGAAATAAAGTTTTTAAAAATGATATACCAGTTTGCTTATCAAGACTTAGGAAAAACCAAGATGGCTGCCTTTCACAACCACACCAAAACTACAACTAAAAGTCAAAATGTCTATCATCCAGAATCATGGGAAAGCTGGCTGAGTAGAAGTTCTACAACTAGAAGGAAAGAGAAAAGAGCATTAAGACTGGGTAGGACATGTACAGACACAGAAAAGCAGAGGTATGGAGGCATGTAAATCAGGCTGGCAACAGGGTGCACTGTTGTTGTTTTTTTAATCCAAAGGGAGACACAAGCTCCCCACTGCTCTGAACTCCAGTTTCCAGCGAGATTCTGGAGACCCAGACTCCTACTGGGAGAAGCTGGACTGTCTGTCATCAGGTCAAAAGTGGAGGGTGGCTTTCTCATAGCTCAGAAGTCTTGTTTACTGTGCTGGGATGTGGGATGCGGGGATGGCTAACTGGCAGCCATCACTGGTTGCCACATCCTAGTGATTCGGGCCCAATTTACAAAACCACCCAAACTATGCATAGTGGCTTTGGCATATGAATGGCCTGCCTTTTCACAGCTTAATCTAACAAACTGCAGCTGGGTCACATAGCTCCAAAACTTCCAAACCCCAATCAAAGAGGAGAAATCTTCAGATCCTGCTATAGCTCCTACTGGGTGGCCTCAGGCAGTGGCTGACTTGCACCGCTTTGGAGATCCAGGAGCCAGGATACATAGTGGTCAGTATGAGATGACACCAGATTTCAACTCCTCACATCCATAAGTGACACACTCAAGAGGCAGACTCAGTGAACAACAAAGTCCCACTGAAGCAAATCCTGCCCCATAAGGGTGTCTCCAGCACAGCAGTTCTTCCATTATAGACACAGCAGGTCCTCATAGCCAATTGGCCTGGAGGTCAATTCCTCCCAGTGTATCAATAGCAATCAAGGCTTAACTACAACAAGCCTACAAAGGGGTGCACAAAAGTGTCCACCTCAGGTGATTGGGGAGGCTGAACCACTGAGCCCTATAGGTTACCTAGCACTCAAAGCCACTCCATCAACACAGGGAAGCAGCCAAAATTCGAAAACAAAGAAACATGTCACGAATGAAAGAAATGGAGGAAAGCAAACTACTGGATATAGAGTTCAAAACCACAGTTATAAGTTTACTCAAGAATCTTCTAGAAACCCCTGAGGAACTTAGTGAGACTGTTAAGGATCTTAATGAGAATGCCAAAAAAATGGAAAAGGACCAGTCAGAAATTGAGCATACACTGTCTGAATTAAAGAATAATATACAGAAATTCAACAGTAGACCAAAGAATCCCAAGAATCAAATCAAAGGTTTGAAATATGAGGAAGCAAAAAACACCCAAGTAGAAAAACAAACAAACAAAAAAAGAATCCAAAAATTTGAAGATAGTGTAAGGAGCTTCTGGGACAACTTCAAGTGTACCAACATCTAAATTATGGGGATTCCAGAAGAAGAGAGAGAACAAAATATTAAAAATCTATTAGAAGAAATAATGACTGAAAACTTTCCCTACCTGGTGAAACAAATAGACTTACAAGTCTAGGAAGCACAGAAAATCCCAAACAAGAATAATAAAAAAAAAGACCACACCAAGACACATCATAATTAAAATGCCAAGGGCAAAAGACAAAGAGAGAATATTAAAAGCAGCAAGAGAAAAAACAATTAGTTACCTACAAGGGAGTACTCATACGACTGTCAGCTGATTTATCAACAGAAACTATTCAGGCCAGAAGGGAGTGGCAAGAAATATTCAAAGTGATGAAAAGCCAGAACCTACAACCAAGATTAGTCTACCCAGCAAAGCTATCATTTAGAATTGAAAGTCAGATAAAGAGCTTCACAGACAAGAAAAAGCTAAAGGAGTTCATCACCACCAAACCAGGATTATATGAAATGCTGAAGGGTATTCTTTTTTTTTTTTAATATATCTTATTGATTTTTTACAGAGAGGAAAGGAGAGAGACAGAAAATCAGAAACATCGATGAGAGAGAGACATCGATCAGCCACCTCCTGCACACCCCACAGTGGAGATGTGCCTGCAAGCAAGGTACATGACCCCAACCGGAATCGAACCTGGGACCTTTCATTCCGCAAGCTGATGCTCTACCCACTGAGCCAAACCGGTCTCAGCTGAAGGGCATTCTTTAAGAAAATGATGAAGAAGAAAAAGGTAATGGTAAAAATTACGAACAACAAAATGACAACAAATACAAATCTATCAACAAGTGAATCTAAAAATCAAGTGAATAAAAAATCTGATGAACAGAATAAATTGATGAACATAATAGAATCAGAAGTATAGAAAAGGAGTACTGCCAGTTCTTGGGGGTCTGAGGGATGCAGGAAGAGATTGGACAAAGAGCTTACACCTATGGATGAGGACAATGGCAGCGGGTAAGGAAAAGGGGTAGGGTGAATCGGGTGGAGGGGAACTATGGTGAGAAAAAAGAGAAACATCTGTAATAATCTGAACAATAAAGATTTATTTTTTTAAAAAAAGACTGTTACAGCTTTAATGCTGTTGGTGGAGTGAGATAAAATGGTTACCCTCACAACAAATTATCCTGAAAATAATCACTTTAAAATTGTTTATAGAAAAGAAACAAGTTAGCTAAGAAACTATAAACAAAAACATGATCACTACTATTGTATGGCATAATAACTAAAGTGCTGAAGAACTATAACATAAACCTAAAAAAATAAAAAGACTTATGCCTAAAGATGTTCTTCACAGTGTTTATTTATGAATATGAAACACTAGAAATAACCTATGTCCAATAATAAGAGAGTGTTTAAATAAATTATGATTGGAATGAAACAGCATAGACTATCAGCTAAAAGCATCGATTCTTACTACCTAGATTTAAATCCTGAATTGACTGCATATTAGCCCTACAATAACCTCTTCATGCCTCACTTTATTTTTTAAATTTTTTAAAATTCTCTATTATTTAAAGTATTACCTGTGTCTTCTTTTTCCCTCATTGACCTCTCCCCAGCCGTTCCCACCCCCCAGCACATGCCCTCACCCCTCCACTGTCTGTGTCCATGGGATATGCTTATATACATGCATACAACTCCTTTAGTTGATGTCTAAACACCCGCCACACACACACACACACACACACACACACTGACTTCCCTCTGAGGTGTGATGGTTGGTTCAATGCTTCTACATCTCTAGGTCTATTTTGGTTTATCAGTTTATGCTATCCCACAAATGAGTGAGATTATGTGATATTTATCTTTCTCTGACTGGCTTATTTCACTTAGCATAATGCTCTCTAGCTCCATTCATGCTGTTGCAAATGATAAGAGTTCCTTCTTTTCTTAAAGCAGCATAGTATTCCATTAATCCATTCATCTACTGATGGACACTTAGGCCATTGTAAATTGTGCTGCTATGAACATAGGGGTGCATATAACCTTTCTGATTGCTGTTTCTGATTTCTTGAGATATATTCCTAGAAGTGGGATTACTGGGTCAAATGGGAGCTTCATTTCTAATTTTCTAAGGAAATTGCACTGTTTTCCACAGTGGCTTCACCAATCTGCATCCCCACCGGCAGTGCATGAGAGTTCCTTTTTCTCCACATTTTTGCCAGCCCTTATAATTTTGTCGATTTGTTGATGATAGCCATTCTGGCAGGTGTGAGATGGTTGTTTTGATTTGCATTTCTCAGATAATTAGTGACTTTGAGCATGTTTTCATATGTCTTCTTTTGAAAAAGTGTCTATTTAGGTCCTTTGCCCATTTTTTGATTGGATTGTTTACCTTCCTTTTGTTAAGTTGTATGAGTTACTTATAATTTTGGAGATGAAATACTTATCAGATGTAACATTGGCAAATATGTTCTCCCATGCAGTGGGCTCTCATAATGCTTTGTTGATAGTTTCTTTTGCTGTGCACAAGCTTTTTATTTTGATGTAGTCCCATTTGTTTATTTTCTTCTTCGTTTCCATTATCCTAGGAGCTGAATTGGTAAAGATATTGCTATGATATATCTCTGATACTTTGCTACCTATAAAATTTTCTAAGATTTTTATTGTTTGCAATCCTACATTTAAGTCCTTTATTCATTTTGAGTTTATTTTTGTATATGGTGTAAGTTGGTGGTCTAGTTTCACTTTTTTGTATGTATCTGTCCAATATTCCCAACACCATTTATTGAAGAGACTGTGTTGAATTCACTGTATGCTCTTTTCTCAAATATTAATTGAGCATACTGGCTTGGGTCAATTTCTAAGTTCTCAGTTCTGTTCCATTGGGTTGTATGACTGCTCTTATGCCAGTACCAGGCAGTTTTGAGAACAGTGGCTTTGTAATATAGCTTGATATCTGCTATTATGATTCCTCCAACTTTGTTATTTGTCAGAATTTCTGTTACTATTCAGGGTCTTTTTTTTATTCCATATAAATTTATGGAGAGTATGTTCTAGGTTTGTGAAATATGCTGTTAATGGGAATTGCATTGAATCTATAGATTGCTTTGGGTAGTATGGACATTTTAATGATGTTGATTCTAGCAATCCATGAACATGATATGTTATTCCATTTGTTTAATTAGGTTTAATTAATTTTTTTGTTGCAATGGTAAATGGGATTTTTTTTTTAGTTTCTCTTTCTGTGAGTTCATTATTGGCGTATAAAAGAGCCATAGATTTCTAGATATTAATTTTGTATTTTGCTACATTGCCAAATTCATTTATTAAGTCTAATAATATCATGTAATCTGCTAGTAATGAGAGTTTTACTCTTTCTTTTCTAATTTGGATGCCTTTTATTTTTTTCTTCTTGTCTGATCATTATGGCTAGCATTTCCAGTTCTATGTCGAACAGGGGTGGCGAAACTGGGCATCCCTGCCTTGTTCTTGTTCGTAAGAGCAACAAGAAAAACCCAAAGTAAGCAAAAGGAAGGAAATAATAAAGATCAGAGTGGAGATAAATGATACAGAGACCAACTATATAAGAAATCAATAAAACCAAGAGCTGGTTCTTTGAAAAGATAAACAAGATTGATGAGCTTCTAGCCAGGTTCACTAAGAAACAAAGAAAGAGGCCCCAAATAAACAAAATCAGAAATGAAAGTAACAATGGACCCCACTGACACACAAAGGATTGTGAAAAAATACTATGAACAACTCTACTCCAATAAACTGGTCAACCTAGAGCAGTGGTCAGCAAACTGCGACTCTCGAGCCACATGCAGTCCTTTGGCCACTTGAGTGTGGCTCTTCCACAAAATACCATGGCCTGGGCAAGTCTATTTTGAAGAAGTGGTGTTAGGAGAAGTTTAAGTTTGAAAAATTTGTCTCTCAAAAAAAATTTCAATCATTATACTGTTGTTATTTAAATCTGTTGACTAGTGAGTTTGCCGACCACTGACCTAGAGGAAATAGACATATTCCTAGAAAAATGCCATCTTCCAAAACTCAATCGGGAAGAATTAAAAACCCTGAATAGGCCGATAACTACGGATGAAATTGAAGCTGCAACCAAAAACTTCCAGCAAACAAAAACTTGCTTCACATGGGAGTTTTACCAAACATACAAAGAAGAACTAAAACCTATCCTCCTCAGAGTATTCCAAAAAATTCAAGAGGAAGGCACACTTCTAAGCTCTTTCTATGAAGCCAGCATTACCCCAATCCCAAAACCAGATAAAGACACCACAAAAAAAGAGAATTACAGTCCAGTGTCCTTGATGAACATAGATGCTAAAATCCTAAACAAAATCCTAGCAAATCAGATCCAACATTACATTAAAAAGATTATATACCATAACCAAGTGGGATTTATTCTGGGGATGCAAGGCTGGTTTAATATCCACAAATCAATAAACGTTATACATCACATAAACAATTTGAGAGAAAAAAAATCACATAACCATATTTATTGATGCAGAAAAAGCATTCAACAAAATCCAACACCCTTTCTTTTTTTATTATTGTGTTATATGTATACATATCTCTTCATTGCCCCTCCCTTCCAAGCATACCCCAACCCCCAGTGTCTTGTGTTCATTGGTTATGCTTATATGCATGCATACAAGTCCTTTGGTTGATTTCTTATCTACCCCATTTCTCTTTAACCTGCCTGCTGTAATTTGACAGTCTGTTGGATGCTTTACTGCCTCTGTATCTATCCTTTTGTTCATCAGTTTATAATGTTCTTTATTATCCACAAATGAGTGAGATCATGTGGTGTTTCTCCTTCATTGACTGGCTTATTTCACTTAGCATAATACTCTCCAGTTCCATCCAGGTTGCTGCAAATGGTAAGAATTCCTTCCTTTTAATGGCAGCATAGAATTCCATTGTGTAGATGTACCATAGTTTTCTGATCCACTCATCTGCTTATGGGCATCTAAGCTGTTTCCAAATTGTAGCTATTGTAAATTGTGCTGCTATGAACATAAGGGTGCATAAATTTGTTCTGATTGGTATTTCTAA
The DNA here is from genome assembly GCA_004026805.1 of Lasiurus borealis. NCBI lineage: Eukaryota > Metazoa > Chordata > Mammalia > Chiroptera > Vespertilionidae > Lasiurus > Lasiurus borealis. The sequence continues at coordinate 10,260 of PVJN01028069.1, forward strand.
TTTCTTAGGATATATTCCTAAGAACAACACCCTTTCTTGATAAAAATTCTCAGCAAAGTGGGAATAGAAGGATCATACCTCAACATAATAAAAGATTTATATGACAGACCTACAGCCAGCATCATAACTCAATGGGCAAAAATTGAAACCATGACTCGCTTTCTTCATCTATACAGTGGTGACATGAAGGGTACCTATTGCATAGTTTATATTGGTTAAATGAATCCAACATAAATATAGGTCCACAATTCCAAAATTCTCAAAGCTCTATAAACCTAAAAGTTTTTGTAAATTTATTAGTAGCAAAACATCATTGAACTGACATAACTTTATCCCACTTTCTGTTACTATATTTTGGGGCTATAGTCAATCTTAACCCTTTCATAGTTTTACTTCCCCTGCAGAATCTCTAACGTTCTGTTATGAATTAATAACCCCTATGAACCTGTGAAAAGGTTAATTGAGATCAATGCTATTTGGAATCAGGTATATCTACTTTGAGCTAATCTCTTTGCCAAGAAACATTCCACATTCTCCAGCCCAGATCTTTCAAACTTAAAGATGGAGGTTTTTTTAAAAAAATTTTTTTTGTTGTTGTTAATCCTCACCCTAAGATATTTTTCTGTTGATATTTGGGGGATAGTAAAAGAGAGGGAAAGACAAAGAGAAGCATTGATGTGAGAGAAACACATTGGTTGGTTGCCTCCTGCACAAGCCCGGATCAGGGCCCCAGTGGGGGAGGAGCCTGCAACCAAATAATGTGCCTTTGACCAGAATTGAACCCAGGATCCTGATCGCATGCGAACACTCTATTCACTAAGCAAACTGGGCAGGGCAAGAAGGGAAATATTATTAACTAGATTGCTTGCTGAGCTTCATCCCCAGAAATTCTCATTGAGTAGATCTGGACAAAATGTCTGTAGTTCTCACAAATTCCCAGGTGATGCTGATCATAGACCATGAGTTAAGTACCCTGCTCTAACCCACCCCTCTTTAATTTGTATCACCCCTTACACTATACCTTTTTTATTTCTGGAAATCTTCAACTTATTTTTTTTTTATTTTTATCTTCTCATTTATATGCTGTGCCTTTGTTTCTAGGAGTAGTCACCTTATGAAATTATCACTTTCTCAGCACTAATGTGCCAGTGACTATGTTAGTGCTTTATTAACATTTTTTCCATTTTTTCAACAACCCTGAAAGGATATTATCCTCATTTTAGAGGTGAGAAAACGTAAGTCCCAGTAAGTAGGAAAAAAAAAATAAGTCCTCTTGACTCCAAAGCCCAACCTCATTTTATTTTACTGTGCCATCCCTTTCACGTGGTGGTTCATACGTTCTCAATCCTGCCTCAGCTGTATGGCTCCTGCTGAGTCCCTAATCTGTAATCCTATCTCTATTCATCACTTATCCAGATCCCATTAGAACTTCTAGCCAGGAAGTTCTTTCAGCTACGCCTGCCCACAGCCTACACTGCAGTATGTTTTTTGTTCTTACCTGTTTTGCCCATTGCTTTTCTGTTGGAACGTTTCTATTTTTCTTTCAATAAGAATGCCATACTTTCTGGATACTGCTCCTTTTTCAGTTACATTGCTGGGATTATCCCCTTCCAGTTTGCAACCTGTCTTTTCACTTTGTAGGATCTTTTCATGAACAGTAATTCTCAGTTTAGTGTAGTCAAGTTTATCATCTTTTATCATTTGTGTTTTATTTCTACTTGAGATTGTAAAGACATTCTATATTTTCTTATACTTTTTAAAAATTTTGCTTATCACATTGAAATCTTCAAGTCATTTGCAATTGATTATAGGTCCAAATTTATCTTCCCCCTCCAACACGTGTTTATCCAGTTTTCCAAATATTTTTACGAATAGTCCACCCTTTTCCCCACCAATATACAGCACCATCTGCCAATTATCAAGGTTCCTGGCTCTGTGTTCTGTATTATTTGTCTTTTGTAAGCTGATAGGGTGAGCCACCCCTCCACGTCCTTCTTCAGGAGCATTGACTAGTCTCTCTGCTTTGCTCATCCATAGAAATTTTAGAATCATTTTTTCAAGTTGTGTGCATGCAAAACACACACACACACACACACACACACACACACACACCTGTTGAGATTTTTATTAGAATTCCTATGAACATATAGATCAGTTTGGGAAGGAATGACATGATAACAATATTGAGTCTTCCTAGTCATGAAAACAGTAGAGCTCTCCATTACTTAGATTTTCTTTAATGTCTTTTGATGACATTTGAAATGTTCTCTATAAAGTTATTGCACATCTTTAGTTCATTCTATTTTGAGAAAAAAATTCTCATAAATTATACCAATTTACCAAGTATATAGTATATTCTGTTGTTGATGATTAATAGAAATGCAGTTGACTTTATACTATATATCTGGCAAATTTGCTAAATTCTCTTATTAATTCTCATTATTTGCACATAGAGTCTAAGATTACCATGTCTATAATGATCTTTTTATTTTATAAACATTACTAGAAGCCTGGTGTACAAATTCTTGCACAGGTGGGATACAGCTGACCTGCCTTGATGGGGTGGGGGAGAGGATGCAAAAGGTTGGACAGCTGGCCCCGTCCCCTGGTCAGACTCCCAGTCAAACTCCCAGTCAAGGCGACAATTTGCATATTAACCTTTTATTACAGAGGATACTTTTGATATCTGTTGTTTATGTTACTAAACTGGCATTTTCCTCTGGGAAAATGTTAAAGACAAGTGATGATGGAGTATCCTTGTTTGTTCCCAATTTTGAAGGGAGGGCTTTTAACATTTGATCATGAAGTCATGGCACCTTTAGCAGCCAGTTGCCATGTGTTCTGGAGTGGACTTTTCTCATACTTGATTGGGAAATGCTCAGCTTGAGTTTAGCCTTGGAGAAAGAGACACGGTTGCATACCTTTGATCTAGATTACTTAGAGTAATAGTACAGAAAAAGCTACTCGATCTGGTCCACTCTCAGTCACTAGAATTTATGTTGGGGTTTGGTGGTCATGTCCCAGCTAGTATTCTCTGTACTGCATTTCCTCTGAAACCTTGCAGGTAGGATTTAGATAGTTCTTAATCTCCAGCCAAAAATCACTTCCTAAGGCAGTGGGTGAGTATCCAAATCACCTGTGGGTGGTTCAACCCCACCCCAGGTTGAATGATTCAGCAGGTGTGGGATAGAGTCTGATCATTTACAGTTCTAAGAAGTTCCCAAGTGATGCTGATGCTGCTGGTCCTCAAATCACACTTGGAAAAGGTGTCCTAATGCTATCTCCTTAAAATGTCCCAATAGTGCAGTGGTTCTCAAGCTTTCGAATGCTGCGACCCTTTAATACAGTTCCTCATGTTGTGGTGACTCCCAACCATAAAATTATTTTCGCTGCTACTTCATAACTGAAATTTTGCTACTGTTATGAATCATAATATAAATATCTGTGTTTTCTGATGGTTTTAGGCGACCCTGCTAGCAGTTCTCAAGCTGAGGGTCGCAATCCACAAGTTGAGAACCACTGCTGTAGAGCCTAAGACCATCAGAAAACACAGATATTTACATTATAATTCATTAACAGTAGCAAAATGACAGTTATGAAGTAGCAGCAAAAATAATTTTATGGTTGGGGGTCACCACAAAATGAGGAACTGTATTAAAGGGTCGCGGCATTCGAAAGCTTGAGAACCACTGCAATAGTGGATAGTTCAGAAACCAGGAAGCAAAATTATTAAAGTGCCTGAGAAGGAAGGAAGAAGACTGCAAAGAGTGACAGCAGCTGCAATGAGGACCAGCCCTGGAGAGTGACAGGTGGCCACCTCCAAACATGAGAGAATGGAAGGAGAGGGAAACATGGGAGAAAATGGGAGATTTGGGACAGAACAATGGAAAGAGCTCATGAGAAAGTATGAAGGGAGACCACAAATAAACACATTCACCAGGTGCAGCTCATTTATTTAGTCTGCATCCCACAAAGAACATAGAGGGAAGGATGACAGTGCAATCTGTGTAGCTTTGGGTAGGGAAAGTGACAGGATGGCCATTTAAAGGACAGTTTCTTATAAATATTCCACATAGAGAGGGGCCTCTGCCAAGTAAGACAGTGGGTACTAGATAAACTAGAAACCCAAACCCAGAAAGTAAGAGAATTAATGCAAGCTTGCTATTAAGTAGGTAAACTGGATTTATTCTTAAAGTAGAAAGAGAAGGGGAAATACTACAAGTAGACAAGGCTTAAAGTTATGTTCATCATGGTAGGAGCTGCAATTTCTACCAGAGACTCTTTGAATTGGGCCCATGGCCAGCAAGGTGGAACAGGGACAATCCCTCAAGGAGAATGAAGTTGAGGCAATTGCCCTACAGATGGAAAGCAACACCAAAGGTGCCAGGGAGAGCCAAAGGCTAACTCTGCATCTGGGACTGGAATAATATGATACTTTTGATACTGGCTTGTTTGTTGTTGTTTTTTACTCATCAACAGTGTAAATAAGCAGCTAATAAAAATTAGAAAGGGTGTAAGTTCTCCATTTCACTTCTATAACTCCTGCCAGCCAGCTGCCTGTCAAAAGCTAGCTGGCTGGTGAGAATCCAAGATGGCGCTGCCTCACACAACAATTTCAAAACTACAAGTAAAAGACAGAGCGGACATCATCCAGAACCACAGGAAAGCTGGCTGAGTGGAAATTCTACAACTAGAAGGAAAGAGAGGGGCTCACAGAAACCCAGAGGAGCTGCAAAAAGCTGAGGTACAGAGACGCGTGTGTGAAGAGAGCGGGTGCTGGAGTACCTGGCTGGCTTTCTCTGGCAGGAGGGAAATGGAGACCCTCAAAGGCATTGAACCCCTTATCCCACGACACTAAACCCCAGGTCCAGCCGAAACTCATACAGGGGGAGTTTGGACTGTAAAAAGGGAAAGTTGCACGGAAATTTAGGGGCGTTGCAAAAGATCAGAGGTCTGATGGCGCGCACGGCACTGCACGCAGAGACAGACTGCTAATTGTGCCACTGGCTTTCATGAGTGGGCGAGAGGGAGACAGACCCTCCCAACTTCACCACTTCTGACCCCACTAAGTCTCAGTTTCGGGTGAAGCCCTGGGGACCCAGATTCTTGTGGTCCCGAAGCACAGGGGAGCCAGAAAGGCAGCAGTCTATAGAGGCACTGTGTCCAGCATGTGTGCACACAAGGAACGCTCCAGGGATTACCCAGTCACGTGAGACTCGGGGGCCATGGAGGACGGGGCCAACTGGAAGGCAAGGCAGTCCCTTAAGCCCTGAGACTCCACCCATCCCAAGCTCAATAGAGAGGCTTCTGTGGTTTTGCAAGTCTGGTATTATAAGGCTGAATCCAACACAGAAGTTCTCCCAGCATAGTGAAAATGCTGAGACAAGGGAAGAGATCACAAACAAATGAAATGGAGGAAAACAAATGACTGGATATAGAGTTCAAAACCACGCTTATAAGGTTTTTCAAGAATATCCTAGAAAAGATGGATAAATTTAGAGAGACCCAAGAGGAGATGAAAAAGACCCAACTAGAGATGGGAAAGAACCAACTAAAATTTAAACATACACTGACTGAATTAAAAAATATTGTACAGAGACCTAACAACAGACTGGAGGAAGTCAAGAATCAAGTCAAAAATTTGAAATATAGAGAATCAGAAAACACTCAACTGGAAAAGCAAGAAGAGAAAAGAATCCAAAAATGTGAAGATAATGTAAGGAGCCTCTGGGACAGCTTCAAGAATACCAACATCAGAATTGTGGGGGTGCAAGAAGAAGAGAGAGAGCAAGATACTGAAAACCTATTTAAGGAAATAATGACTGAAATCTTCCCACATCTGGTAAAAGAAATAGACCTACAAGTCCAAGAACACACAGAACCCCATATTAAAGGAATCCAAAGAGGACTACACCAAGACACATCATAATTAAAATACCAAGAGCAAAAGACAAAGAGAGAATATTAAAAGCAGCAAGAGAAAACAGTTCATTACCTACAAGGGAACACCCATACGACTGTCGGCTAATTTCTCAACAGAAACCATGCAGGCCAGACGGGAGTGGCAAGAAATATTCAACGTGATGAATAGCAAGAACCTACAACCAAGAATACTCTATCCAGCAAAACTATCATTCAGAATTGAAGGGCAGATAAAGAGCTTCACAGATAAGAAAATGCTAAAGGAGTTCATCAATTCCAAACCAGTATTATATGAAATGCTGAAAGATACTCTTTTAGAAGAGGAAGAAGAAAAAGGTATAAGACAAAAAATTATGAACAACAAATATATATCTATCACGAAGTGAATCTAAAAATTAAGTGAATTAAAAATTTGATCAACAGAATAAACTGGTGAATATACTAGAATCAGGAGCATAGAAAGGGAGTGAACTGATAATTCTCAGGGGTAAAGGGGTGAGGGTTATACAGGGAGAGACTGGACAAAAATCATACACCTATGGATGAGGTCAACGGGAGGGAGGTAAGGGCAGAGGGAAGGGTGGGAGTTGGGTGGAGGGGTGCTATGGAGGAGAAAAAAGAGAAACAAATGTAATAATCTGAATAATAAATATTTAATTAAAAAAGAAAAAAGCTCGCTGGCTCTTTAGGCATCATGTCTCAAAGCTGCCTCTGGCTTTGATAGTCATGTACAACACATTAGAGCTGGAAGGAACTGTAGAGGTGATCCTCATTGGTCCAGCTGAGCCTATTCAGGGAGTGTCTGCCAAAGGTCAACTAGGGTACCTGTGTTCATTTTCTTCACATATTTGTCAGTGATTCAATTGATTGGCTTATTAAAACATATCTCCATATTTTCTGTGTGGGATCTGAAAAGGTTGCCTTGGGTTTATATAGTATTTTGCCTCTGAGTAGACTCAACTAGCTTTATCTATGTAACTGTATAAAAACCTGTGAGAATTACATTCCTAGGAAAAGTTTTGGCCCCAAAATAGCTACAGTTTTTTTAGCAAGTTGCTTCATTGTTCTGTGATTTATTGACTTTTCTGAGACTAAAGGTAAAAGCACTTTAAGTTTCAAGAACAAAAATTGCAATATAAATTCAAGATGTTTTTTTAAATTTCAGATTATTCTAGTGGGACATGCAGATTGTGTGTCCACACTCACCCTGTGCTGGATACCCTCTTCACTCCCTTCACACCTGAATACCCAGCCTCTTCCTGAACACTTTTATGCCCTCACTTTGGGAGACATGTATTTCCATTATTGTGTAGTCCTAATTGTTGCAATAGGAAATTCTCATGCTATGTTGGAAATCTAGAGCATTGCTATGTAGTTCTGATGGTTAGAAAATTCTTCTTTATATCATACCAAAACCTGTCTCCCTGAAATTTCTGCCTGGCTGCTCAGTCCTATTCTCCATACCAACCTAGAAAAGAAATTAAGACCTTTATCAGTATCCTGAAGACCTCAGTCATGTCCCAGCTAAGAGTTCTTTTCTCCAGGCAAATTCTCAGCTTTAGTTCCCACAGTTGTTTAGTCCTCATGGCTTCATTTCCAATCTTTCATTGTACTGTTTGCCTTCTCTGGATATAGGCCAGCTTGTCTGGGTTCCCTTTGCTAAGACTGAGATATACATATACTTAGACACCATACTACATATGAAGTCTAGGTCAAGGGCTCTTGGTCCTCCTGGTCCCTGTTAACAACCTACTGCTTTAGCAGTCACCTGACCCTGTGGTTCATATATCCTTCTATCTCTTGTTTCCTATACTATTTCGGTACAGTTGCTAGGTCAGTATCAAAAACATCTACCTGAATTGCTGAAACCAAACACTGACTTTTTAACCTGCCATTTGGACAACCATCACAAAGAGAGGTCAGGGATAATCTATGATGACTTGCTCAAGCTGGCTCCCAACTCTTTCAGTTGTGGTTCTTGAGAGGTACTAGCCCTGCACTTGAAAATATTGTTCTCATTTCTCCAACGTGATTGTTCCTCCTGATTAGGATCTGCCAGTTGTCCTGGGCCTCCATCCATGCAATGTCTGCCCATATTTACCTCCTCAATATTTGACGCTGTGTTATCCCTTCTTGAAAACTCCAAGATGACTTTTGGAAGGGCCTGAGTTGTTGTTGTTGTTGTTGTTATATGCTATTTTCTTACCCCATTGTCTCTCTGATATCTGAGCCAGATTCTGTCATTGGCTCTTTTAGGTTTGTTGATTCTACTTTATGACTCTGCTTGCTTTTTTCTGCCTGTAATATCCATTTAAAGATTCTTTAATGGAGAAGATTCACTTTACTCATTAAAATCTTTGATTTGTGCTACCTTCTAAACATAAATGCTTCCTTCAGAACGTGTTTAAAACTATGCCACAGTAGCTTGATGGTATCTTAAAGAGGGGTGTACAAAGCTGGGGGAGACTCTAGTTCTTCAACCTCTACTTTGTTTGGCTCAGACAAGAGGATGAAGACACAATATTGCTGTTCAGAATATTCATAAACCTTGTGGGGATAATGGAGCTGGGCAGGAGGGGGTCATGGGGCCAGGAACATCAATATCATCTAATGCCACAAGCTGAACACATCTGAGTCCCAACTCTAGCCTACTAGGGAGAAGTATACTACTAGTCAGGTAAACTCATTTGTGGTTTACTTTATACTTGGACTATAAAGGAATGCTTTATAATCTAGACTCCACTAGCTAGAATTTAGACAAATTTAATCTCCCTGGGCCGCTAAGGAGTTCTTGGAATGAAAGTAGCCAAGGAAAGAACATGTCTCCTGACTGCACACGTGGCAGCAGGGCAGTTAGGCTAATTCCTTGTTTGAAAGTGCCCATAGCACAATATTTCTTCACCACCTGAACTAAAGGTCACACAAAGGTACATGATAAATGACTTGCTTTTCTTCAGAGTCATTTATTAACCTCAGGAGTGTGGAATGCATCACCAAGAGACTAATCTGCGCCACTGAAAGGACATAAACCAGAGTTTTCTGGACCACGAATGGGGAGAGTGGAAGAAAGGAGAGAATGAACTTATCCTTGCTTTTGCTACCATTCCAAACGTGGCTGTCCCACCACTGTGAATAACAGCTGCATAGACTCTTTGCCTACACATATGAGAAAGCTGGGCCATACTGTGATTATAGCCCTCTTCCTCCAAGAGTGAACTAAGGGCACAACCAGACAGTTGGGCTATGAATGAGGCATAAAATAACTTACTGATTTATTTCAAACCAACACACTGGTGTGGGCACAGCCAAATGAATGTGGTCTCCTTTTAAGTAAAGCTCCTTGAAAAGGTTTCCATTCATTCCATTATGTTTCTGTTGCTCAAATGATTGTTGGGAAGGAAAATACACATACACGCACAAATGACAGCCATCTGCATCTATCATTCAGAATTAGCTACTGTTACTATTTTGGCATATGTGTTTCCAACAATTGTTTTTATTTAGGAAACTAGAGGCCTGGTGCATGAAATTTGTGCACAGGGAGGGGGAGTATCCTTCAGCCCAGCCTGCTCCCTCTCCTATCTGGGACCCCCTTAAGGGATGTCTGACTGCCCTATTTGGACCGGGCCTAAACGGGCAGTCGGACATCCCTCTCACAATCCAGGACTGCTGGCTCCCAACTTCTCACCTGCCTGCCTTCCTGATTGCCCCTAACCGCTTATGCCTGCCAGCCTAATCACCCCCTAAACACTCCCCTGCCAGCCTGATTGATGCCTAACTGCTCTGCTGCCAGCCTCTTTGCCTCTAACTGCCTCTTTGCCCCTGCAGGCCTGGTCACCCCTAACTGCCTTCCCTTGTAGGCCTGGTCCCTCCCAACTGCCCTCCCCTGATGGCCATCTTGTGTCCACATGGGGGTAGGATCTTTTGACTACTTGGGGGTAGTCATCTTGTGTATTGGAGATGGTCAATCTGCATATTACTCTTTTATTGGATAAGATAGCGGCCTGGTACATGGGTGGGGACCAGCTGGTTTGCCCTGAAGGGTCCTTTGAGGCATGGAGTGGCCTAGGTGTGGGGTCTGTGGTGGTTTTCAGGCCAGCCACACTCCCCGGTGACCCAAGCAGAGGCCCTGGTATCTGGGATTTATTTATCTTCTACAATTGAAACGTTGTAGCCTGGAGCAGAACCAAGCCTTCTGCTTGCTCCTGATGTGGCAACAACCATTGAAACTTTGTTGCCTTAAGCAGAGGCCTGGGCCAGCCAGAGTGTGTGGAAAACTTGGCTTCCCCCATCGACAGTGGCAACACAAGCCTCCCTCCTGCTCTCTCTGTGGCCATAGCCATCTTGGTTGGGTTAATTTGCATACTCACTCTATATTGGCTGGTGGGCGTGGCATGTGGGTGTGTTGGAGATATGGTCAATTTGCATATTACTCTTTTATTAGATAGGATCTCTTTCTATTGTTTCTCATTAAAATAAAACATGACTTTTTATAGATTTAAATAATGTAAAAAAGAACAAAAAATACAAACATCTAAAATTCCATCATTAATATTTGGTAAACATTATTCTGGATATTTCTCTTTATATTTCATTCATTTGAATACCATTAGTTTTGACAAAGTGTCCACCTTTGAGGAAGGATTTGGTTTTTGAAAATTAGTCAAAGTTGCCAGGGGCCAGCTACGTCTGGTGAATAAGGTAATGTTTAAGCTGAGTAACAAGATTTTGGTACGAAGTCAGTGTGATTGGTTTTCTGGGATACCTCACATTGGCTCCAAGAGAGGCACCCTTGTCAGCTGTGTTTTGAGCACCAACACGAACTGTCCTCCCAGGGGCTCTCTATGAAGGACATGTGCATGTGGATAGCAGACTCCTTGGAAACTATAAGCTCTGCAGCTGTGCCGGAGATGTGCTCCTTGAGGCCTCTGGGCCTCTGCCAGGTCCTTATTCCCTTGGAGCCACTGTTTGCTCATCTTTAATGGGATGTTCATAATGTCCACTTTCCACAAACTGCTATGAAAATCAAATTAGGTCATGGGAGTGAAAGCTCTCTTGCAAACTGTCAAGCCTTATACAAATATAAGGCGCTATTACTTATGTTTGTCAAATTAATCTTATTTCTTGATGGGCACATCTGCTACAGACACCATCACTCCATGGATGGGCACATCATCAAAACATAAGTAGGTAGAACTATTCTCTCTCTTTCCACTCCCTTCAGGTTTATCCCTCCATGACTGCCTTACCTTATGCTCATTTTACTTGATTTTTCCAATACCCAAGTCTGGGCAAGGGAAATCAGAGAAGGCCAGTGGGACACAGTTTGAATCACTACCGCTAGCATTCCTAGCTTTCAGCAACTGGTCGAGGAAGGAGGGTGGGAGCGGGGGCTAGTGGTTGTGGTGAATGATTATAGTCTTGGATGTCTATTCTTTTTAAAAGGACCTGATCAATTTACTGTTTCCCTGAAAGTTCTTTTGACATTCAAAACTTATCAATTAGTTTTTCATGGAACAAGGGAATCTGAGATCTAGAAGATTTCTTAGGAGTTCCCATGGTGCATACAAAAGGAAGAAAGGTTTAAAACTGTAGCTGTTACATCTATGAAAATGGGGCTAATAACTCTACCATCCTAATAAATAGGTGGTTGGAAGGACTACATTTCAGGCGTTAGGACAGTCTGGCACATAAAAAATGCTCAATAAGCATTAGCCATTATTTTGAAAAGCAGCATCATCTTTTTTTCTAGGAGCACTTATTTATTTGGTCTATTAACACCAAAATCTGCAAAAAACAAACAAACAACTGCTAAACATAGGATAAGAAAACTTGGCCCAGCTAGTGTGGTTCAGTGTTGAGCATTGACCTATGAACCAAGAGGTCAGTTTGATTTCCAGTCAGGGCTCAGTCCCCAGTAGGGGTATGCAGGAGGCCGCTGATTAATGATTCTCTCTCATCTTGGATGTTTCTCTCTCTCCCTCTTTTCCTCTCTGAAAAAAACAATTTAAAATATTTTTTAAAGGAAGGAGAGAGAGAGGGAAAAAATACATTGATTTGTTGTTCTGCTCATTCATACATTCGTTGGTTGATTACTGTGTGTGCCCTGACCAGGCCTCAAACCCAAAACTTGGGCATATTGGGACAATGCTCTAACCAGCTGCCATTAAAAATATATTTATTAAATAATAAAAAATGAAAATTTGAACATTAACATTCTTCTTCAATGTTGTGAAACTCTGCAGTTCAGAAAACATGTATATTTCAAACAGCTGGGGAAAAAATCGTGTCTCTGGAGGAAATAGAATTTCTATATTGATATGAGAAAAATGGGCATTTTTCTAATCCAATCCAGTCCTGGGCAGGTGGAGCGTACAGAGTCACCACTTGCCACCTGGAGGAACGTCAGCCCTCCTTTTCCCCACTACCCATCTAGGGCTGGGCAGGCTGGACTGGTGCTTAAGACAATCTTAGGATGAAAGTGAGAGGAAATGCCACTTGGGAAAACACCAGGTTCTCCTCTTGCTATTATAAATATTGAAATTTCTAGAATCTATAACTTAGAAAGGTATCAGTGTATATGCCATCAGTGATTTTTAACACACAAACAAGTGATTCATCAATAACGAGCTACTGTTACTCATACATAATTTGTAGATATAATTTCATCATTTGGAATGTCTGCTTTCTATTTGCATTCATCCAACATATATTTATTGAGTGTTTATATTTAAGGCATTATGCCATCCCCTGGAGATATAGCAGTAAACCAAATAGACAAAGCCCTTATCCCCATGGAGCTATTGCCAAATGTATAAGACAATTTAATAAACAAATTAATTACAGAAATGAAAATCTGATTACGACTTGTTTTAAGTGCAATACTGAGGAAATATAACTCTATGGAGTCATATAACTGAATGGAACCAATCTTAAATGGGTGGGGAGTGGGCAGGGAGGATTCAGGGAAAGTTTCCTTAAGTAAAGGACATGTGAACTGAGATCCAGAGAAAGAGCTGGACTAATGTAGCAAAGAGTGAAGAGAAGCAGACTCCTGGTGGAAGAACACCCGCAGCAAAGGCTGAATAGAACAGGACAGAGTCACAACTGGAGTAGTGAGAGTGATGGGTTGTGGAACAGAAAATGAGACTGGAGGCTGAAGGGCACTAAACCAGGCAGGGCGTTGCAGATAAGAATCATGGCCTTAATCCTCACAGCAAAGGGAAGCCATTGAAGTGATTTAAGTAAGGACATGAAATGACCAGACTTATGATTTAAAAATCATTCCCAGTGCAAGGAAAAGAATGGATTGGGGGTGAATGAACATTCAGAGACTACATAGCAAGCCACATGCCGGTTGATAGTACCTTAATCTAGGGAAGTAGTGATGGGAGCTGAAAAGAAGTGGAAAGGATCAAGTTATTGAAGAGGAAAAATCTACAGGATCTGATGATGAAAATTGCATGGAGATGGTAGTACAGGGGAGGTTGGATAATAGATTCATTCATTGACCCAGCAAATATTTATTGGACTTCAATTAAATTCTAGATACTCTGCTAAGTACTGTGGATTTAGCTCTGGACAAGACAGACAGGTCCTTGCCCTCAAGGAACTACAATCTAGGTTTGGAAGTAGACAGTTGATAATGAATAAGTAAAAGGAAAAACATTCACATTTGCATTTGTAAATCACAAGTATGTTACAGAGTATGTGATTACAGATTAGTGCTATAAGAAAAAATGAACAGCATGTCAAATTACTAGGGTAAGAGCCAACTTTTGATAGGGTAGTCCAGACAGACTGACCTATGGAGATGACATTTAAGGCCAGACCTGAGGATAAGGAGAAGGCAGCCAGGAGAAGAGCCAGTGGAAGAGCATTCCAGGAAGAGGAAGCAGTTAGGTCAAAGAGCTTGGTATGTTTCAGGAACAGGTAGGAGAATAGGGCAGCTGAAAATAATGAGCACAGGAGGAGTCATACGAAATGGGGATGGAAAGGCAGATCATTTATATGTCATACTAAAGGTTTGGGATTTTTTTCCCACTTCTTTGCATAGCCAATGTAATGATCTCATTGTTGTTATCATTGCATAATACTCTCCAGGTCCATCCATGCTGTTGCAAATGGTAAGAGTTCTTTCCTTTTTACAGCTATGTAGTATTCCATTGTATAAATGTATCAGTTTTTTAATCCACTCATCTGCTGATGGGCATTTAGGCAGTTTCCAAATATTAGCTATTGTAAATTGCACTGCTATCAACATAGGGGTGCATATATTCTTTCTGATGAGTGTTTCAAGTTTCTTAGGATATATTCCTAGAAGTGGGATCACTGGTCAAATGGGAGTTCCATTTTAATAAACTGATGAACGAAAATAGACTCAGAAACATGGAAGCATGGAACAGACTGTCGAACCTCAGAAGAAAGGCAGTGGAAGGTGGGTAGGAAAAAATCAACCAATGAACTTTATGCATGTATGTATCACCATTGGACACAGACAGTGGGGTGGTGAGGGCCTGGGGTAGGGGGCGGGAATTGGCTTGAAGTATTGGGGTGGGGGGAGGGAGACTTATGTAATACTTCCAACAATAATTTTTAAAAAGATACTCTAACTGTGATGTGGCAGTGGCAGAATGATCATTTCAGAAGAAGAGTGAAAGCAGGGAGACCAGTTAGGAGCCCGTCATTCAGATGACAGAAGATAGTGGCTTAGACTAGGAGTGTGTCAGTGAATCAGGGAGAGGTCGACAGATAAGAAGTACACACATGCATTTTGTAGATAAATTCACTTGGCCTCATTTAAGATCCAAATGGCCCCTAAAGCAGTGGTGGCAAGAATCACTTGCAGAGAGTGATAGCCTGTTGTAACCTACCTATAGAAACAGAATCTAGGATTCATCTACTGAGTCCAGGCAAGGATGAGGCTGCAATTTCCAAGCTCCAGAAGAGCAGGTTGTTTGCATCAGGGAGATCCAGCCCCGCTGGAGAGTCAGAGGCCCAAGCTAGGCACTAGGGTAAATAGGATCAGAGCTCACTAAGATTACAGTTGCCAAAGTCTCAGCAGCCCAGAGTGAAGAGGGAATTTGTTGAGCTAGGTCTCCACAAACGTTGCCTTCCTGGGGCCAGAAATGGGAACTAGTTAAAAACCCAGTCAACCATGGAGGTTAGAGTGACAAAGCTCCCAGTTAAAGGTTAGAGGGATGGAGATGTTCCACTATTATACCACTTCGATGAAACATTTAGTGAATGGTTCAAACATTTGAGATCTATTTTAGAATAGTAAATAATGTAATCCCAATGTTCTTCAGCTCTTTGTGGACTTGGTTTGATCCAGAGCATGAGACCTTTTGGTAGCCTTGCTAGGAGCATACTAGCTTCCCTTGGTACCATCCTCTGTTTCTCTGCCATTGCAATAGTATAATGTACATATGTGTACATACATGATGAGCCAACCATGATATGTGGCAACTGGGATGTGAGCAATAGCAATAAAAGGTTCATCAACCTGCAGAGCAACAAGCAGCTTAATGTTTTGAGTTACATACAAAGTTAAACAATAAGCAAAATTAATCTAAAGTGATAGATACCAGAATTGCAGTTGGGGTGTAAATGATAGGCATGAGGAAGCATTTAGGGTGTTGAGAATCTCTGACATCTTGATTTGCATGGTGGTTACATGGATGTTGTACATTTGTAAAAATTCATCAAATTGTACTTTTACATTTTGTGAATTTTGTTGTATATAAGGTATACCTCAATTTAAAAAAAAATGTTTTTATGAAAGAGACAGAAAGAAAAGAGATACCTGATCCCAAAGCAGAGAAGACAAAGAAAGGATGGCAGCAATGTGCCTCCTCCTGGAGCTGGTTTGCATTTCACCACTCCTTCCTGTTCTTGTTCCAATCTCAACCCGAACCCAAGGCTAAATGCTACCTAGAAACATGTAAAAAAAAAAAAAAAGGATACTAAATTATGTCAATAAGCCACGAGCCAATGAAGTGTCAGATGGTGCTGATTATTTCCAAGTCTTTCTTGTCTCCACCCTAGCCCCACTCTTTTCTCACCCCAACTCCAGGACATCCCCTACCCATAGCAAATCTTTAGCCAAATGGTCCACAGTGGAGAAGAGTGAGGATCTACAGGGTTCAAGGGAAGCTCTTGAATTCATTAATCTTTCATTCAACAAATATGAAGAATACACCAGATGGAATGGAAAAGGCTCTATTTCTACAGTATTTATTAAGTCACCTTGGGAATTGAACCCTGAACGCAAATCTTTTTATCAAAGATGCAGAATCTTTAGTGATATATTGCAGCTAGAAAGACAGTAACAATAAAACAACAACAAAAATATCCAGTACACCAGTCAAGTCTTCTGGGAACTATCCAACCTAGGTTTAAATTCTTTCTCCATCATTTATTACAGTGTGATTTGGCCAAGTGGCTTTATCTCTATAAGTCTCACAAAATTTATCCTGTGAACAGGGATAACATCGTGGAAATTGTTAGGAGGATTTAAGGAAAAATATGGCAAATATAAAATATCTTTCACCTTTTACTCACCTCTCTCTTTTTTTCTTTTTAATTAAATCTTTATTATTCAGATTATTACATTTGTTTCTCTTTTTTCCCCTTCCTAGGACCCCTCCACCCAACTCCTACCCTTCCCTCTGCCCTTACCTCCCTCCCATTGACCTCATCCATAGGTGTATGATTTTTGTCTCTCCCTGTACACCCCTCACCCCTTTCCCCCTGAGAATTATCAGTCCACTCCCTTTCTGTGCTCCTGACTCTATTATATTAACCAGTTTATTTTGTTGATCAAAATTTTAATTCACTTAATTTTTAGATTCACTTGTTGATAGATATGTATTTGTTGTTCATAATTTTTTGTCTTTTACCTTTTTCTTCTTCCTCTTCTAAGAGAGTACCTTTCAGCATTTCATATAATACTGGTTTGGAGTTGATGAACTCCTTTAGCTTTTTCTTATCTGTGAAGCTCTTTATCTGCCCTTCAATTCTGAATGATAGCTTTGCTGAATAGATTATTCTTGGTTGTAGGTTCTTGCTATTCATCACGTTGAATATTTCTTGCCACTCCCATCTGGCCTGCATGGTTTCTGTTGAGAAATCAGCTGACAGTCGTATGGGTGCTCCCTTGTAGGTAATAAACTGTTTTTCTCTTGCTGCTTTTAATATTCTCTCTTTGTCTTTTGCTCTTGGTATTTTAATTATGATG
>PVJN01028070.1:0-27553 GCA_004026805.1 Lasiurus borealis
GACAAAAATCATACACCTATGGATGAGATCAATGGGAGGGAGCTAAGGGCAGAGGGAGGGTGGGAGCTGGGTGGAGGGGTACTATGGAGGGGAAAAAAAGAGAAACAAATGTAATAATCTGAATAATAAAGATTTAATTAAAATAAAAAAAAATAAAAAATAAAAATAAAAAAATAAAATAAAATAAAAAAATAAAAAAAAAAAAATTATATAAGAGCTCCCTGCTTGACCTGAGTAGACAGAGAACATGCTTGGGGAAAGCTGCCTGGCTCTCTTAGAGCAAGGAACCCTCAGTGCATTTAGGGTTGCTCAATGCCCGCACAGTCCACAGTCTGTCCTGGCATTGTTAGAGACCCTGCCTTCCCAAGGCAGTGTGTCCAGTGGCAGTGGGCATATTCTCATGGGGTGGAAATCCTGCATAGGAACTGATTTCTGATTTTGATATGCACCATGAATATTGCAGGCTGTGGTGGGCTGGGCAGCAACACCAGCTGTCTAGTGGAACTCGGGCATTGCCTTAGGGATCCTGACTGTTGCCCTTCTTTTCTCTCATAAAATGCAAGATAGCTGAATTTCTGTGTACTACTAAGTACTACTAATGTTTTAGCCTCAAATTGTGAGTGAACAGGTCTACATAGATAGCTTATATTAGTTATCCCAAATTTCATTCTGAATTTAGGCTTAATAAGGAAGGATTTATTATAAGGACTAATATCAATTTTTCTCCTATTCCAGGAGGAAGGCCCAGGAAATAAATTGAGTCAGGTGACTAGATCTTATTTCTTGTACAAATTGTAGTATGATATTAACAGCTGAGCAGTGAAATATCTAGGGAGAAGTAATTTTAACTGCTTAATAATTCGCTTACTTATTTCAAAATTAAACAGTTCTCTTGGTTTATTCTGCTTTACTCTGTACAAGAGCTGTGGAAATGATGGGCTTTGGCACTCTTTATTCATTCATAAATTTTTAAAGTAGTTTTTGGCACTAAGAATAAATACATTTACACAAAGAGAAACACACATGTACATATACACATACATACCAAAGCATATGAATACATACCTGCATACCGACATATGTTATTGTAGGTCTGTATATGTAACACATATAATAAAACATCAAAAATCATACAATTATCTTAAAACTTGGAAATTTAAAAAATGGTTAATGTTTGCATTAAATAAATGTTAAATGGTCATGGGTGTTTTCCGTTGCTTTAATTTAAGTAATACTACATACAAAAGAAAGCAGCCCATAAATGATATTCTAAATTGTACCAGAAATAGGTAACTTCTTCATAATGTCCCAATCTATATTCTATATTTTAGCTTCATGAATTTTTCAAGCACAATCTTATTACATCCCACATATTACACTGATATTTACTTTAGGATTTTTATCCTCCACTGGTTTCTTTATCACTGCTGTATGATGTATTCTTTAATACAATACACACTTGGGACAGCATACCTTTACTGTGATTGTTTATTCAGATAACTGTTCTTCAAAGCACACCAGAATGCAGGTTTGAATGGACTTGAGCATCTAAAAATGAGTGGATCATATATTACATTTGTGGTGATATCTGATTGATTACATTAGCCTTCTATTTATAATGCTAAAGTCACGGAAAAAGAAAAATGCACACAAACCCAATAGCTGATATTTTTTTAAAGCAAATCTTGAGATAGAAGAAAAACATTTTCAAACTACAGTGATATAAGAAATATAAATAGTTCATTTTTAATCTATTACGTCTACTTCCTCTTCAAAATGAAGGGAGCACATAAGTCAACATATAAGAATTTATTCCTCTTTAAAAAAATGTTTTTATTGACTTCAGAAAGAAAGAGGGAGAGAGAGAAAGAGAAAGATCAGTTTTGAGAGAGAATCATTGATTAGCTGCCTCTTGGACACTCCCTACTGGGAATCAAGCCCACAATCTAGGCATGTGCTCTGACCCGTAATCAAATCCTGACCTCCTGGTTCATGGGCTAATGTTCAGCCACTGAGCAACACCAGCCAGTTAACAACTTATTTTTATCTTTCAGCATTTGGTTTTATATTCCTCTTCACCCATAAATTGATAGAGAAAAATTCAAATAAATTGGAGGGAAAATGCATGAGAAAAAAATTTCCTCTAAAAAATAAAATGTTTTAAAAAGTGTTAGAAAACACTAGAAATTGAAACTCCGATAATTGCATATTTCACAAGAAACATTTTAAAATTATCTTTCAGCCAGAACCGGTTTGGCTCAGTGGATAGAGCATCGGCCTGCAGACTGAAGGGTCCCAGGTTCGATTACGGTCAAGGACGTGTGCATCGGTTGCTGGCACATCTCCAGTGGGGGGCATGCAGGAGGTGGCTGATCGATGTCTCTGTCTCATCAATGTTTCTGGCTTTCTATCCCTCTCTCTTCCTCTCTGTAAAAATCCAATAAAATACATAAAAATATTTAAAATTATCTTTAATAGAATATTCATTATGTATATTTTCAGATTTTTAGTGGTTTTAATTTAATTGAAATGAAATGATAGTTTTACTTTTCATGTATGATAGCTGGAAGTGACAATTCCACACTTAGCAATGATACCATAAGCTTATAGCCAGAAAATATAAAGTAGCAGAGAAGTAAACTATTCATTCATATTAAGATTATTCTAACTTCTCATAAAAAAGGATTTATTTTTATTTCAAACTTATAGAGCTTATATACAGCACTGGATATTTATCTAATTAAAATCTGTTAATAAGACTTTCATATTCATTAGATGAAATTCTTATCCAGAACTAGGCGTTGTTATACTGTTCATTGGACATGTTGATGAAAGTCAAAAAGCTAGCAAAATAAGTGATTTTCATGAACACATGGCACTATGTGAACAGAAAATTGGGCACACATCCATAAAAAATATACTTTTATCAGAAGTTCAGAACAAACTAAACCATTGGACTCAGATAGCAACTTAAGCTTCAAGAGAAAATTCTGCCCTCCTAATTCAGCAGCTGAGAAGAAAAATATAAAGCATTTGTATCACCCATTTAAGCTGTCAGAAGTGACAGAATGGTGGGGCATTAGATTGGCAAAGAGCATCAAATTGGGTTCTGAAATAAAGCTAGCTGTTCCCTGGATTATACATAAATTAGTTTGTTTGACACTTGACAGAATAGGTTTAAGAATGAAAAGCATTCCATAAATGGCAACAGTGAAAACAGTTATGCATTGTGCTAATTGAATTTTGCAAATAGAATTTCACATCTTCCTTGGAATAGGTTCAGTTCACAGTTGTATTTAATATATAGCAAATAATTTTACTTCATTGCAGTGAGTAAAGTGCCAAACAGAAATAGCAAGATGCAGAATGTGAGTGCCTAGCAATATAGAAGAGAAAAGTAGGGGAATGCAAACCTAATTTAAATAGTTTGGATGCAATTTACATGTTGGTAAAAAATACACATTTAGTCTTCAGAAGTCATATACAAATTTATTCAAAGAATCATACTAAAAAAAACCATATTTTTGCTAAGCCCCAAATTAAAAATATATTCTTTTTTAAAAATATATTTTATTGATTTTTTACAGAGAGGAAGGGAGAGGGATAGAAAGTCAGAAACATCGATGAGAGAGAGACATCAATCAGCCGCCTCCTGCACACCCCTACTGGAGTTGTGCCCTCAAGCAAGGTACATGCCCCTGACTGGAATCGAACCTAGGACCTTTCAGTCCGCAGGCCGACGCTCTATCCACTGAGCCAAACTGGTCTCGGCTAAAAATATATTCTTGTTAAACATACTGTATATTGATATCTTTTCATATTTGATTAGAAAAATACCATTTTCCAAATAATCATGAAAAATAATAACTAATTTTTCTAAGTAAAAGATAATCATGTAGTTGTACTAATTATGCTATATCCCTCAAATGTCATGAATAAAAAAAAATAATTCCATACAAAATCCAGGAACTGACAAAAAAATCCCTGCCTAGTTTGAATTATGAGATGGGCTAATTGTTTCTTAACAATTACTTACAGTAAACTGGCCAAAGGAATTCAGACAGAATTTTGTGGAATTCTTTGAGATAAAATGAAAAACCTATGCATGTTAGAAATATGCTCACTGTGGTAAGTTTAAATTGGAAGCTTTTTAAATTATAAATATATGAAGGTTTGACCTTACACTAGAAAGAGGGGTCTAAATTAAATTCAAAGTGAATAGTAGGAAAAAATAGAATCAGTGTGAAAATAAAATAGAAAACAGAAAAAAAATAGAGAGAATCAATACAATAAAATCAGGATTTTAAGAAGATAAATAAATTTCATCATTGAATCTATGGATTTCTTTGGGAAATATGGACATTTTAATGATGTTGATTTCTACCAATCTATGAACAATGTATATTTTCTCACTTGTCTATATCTTCCAAGTACAGGTTAAGTTTACTCGTCAGTATCTTAATTTTTTTTATTGCAATGGTAAATGGGATTTTTTTTTTTTTAGTTTCTCTTCCTGAGAGTTCATTATTGGTGTATAAAAATGCCATAGATTTCTAGGCATTAATTTTGTGTCCTGCTACATTGCTGAATTCATTTATTAAGTCTAGTTTTTGATGGAGTCCTTAGGGTTTTCTATGTACAATATCATGTCATCTATGATTAATGACAGTTTTACCATTTTTTCAATTTAGATGCCATTTATTTCTTCTTTTTGTCTGATTGCTATGGCTAGCACTTCCAATACTATGTCAAACAGGAGTGGTGAACTTGAACATCCTTGTCTTTTTCCTGTTCTTAGGGGAAGTGGTTTTGTTTTTAGTCTGTGGAGTATGGTGTTGGTTGTTGGTTTGTAATATATGGCTTTTATTATCTTGAGATATGATCCCTCTATTCCAACTTTGCTGAGAGTTTTTATCAAAAAAAGGATGTTGGGTTTTGTAAAATATTTTTATGCATCAATTGATATGATCATGTGATTTTTGTCTTATAATAGCTAAGATTTGGAAATAGCCCAAGTGCCCAGTAGATGAGTGGATAAAAGAGTGGTAGCACATTTACACAATGTAATACCATGCAGCTGTAGAAAAGAATGAATTCTTACCCTTTGCATCAGCATGGATGGAACTGGAGACCATTATTCTAAGCTAAATAAACCAGTCAGAGAAAGATAAGTATCACATGACCTCTCATATGTGTAATCTAATGAACAAAATAAACTTATGAATAAAATAGATGGTGGGGTATATAAGCATGGATCAGACTTTTAAACCTCAGAGGGAAGGCAGGGGAGGATGGGTGGGTAGAAAGAGATCAACCAAAGAATTTGTATGCATATAGGCCTAAATCATGAACACAAAAAAATAGGGTGGTGCCTAGACCGGTTTGGCTCAGTGGATAGAGCGTCGGCCTGCAGACTGAAAGGTCCCAGTTTCTATTCCTGCTGGGGGCATGTACCTTGCTTGTGGGCATAACTCCAGTAGGGGGCGTGCAGGAGGTGGCTGATTGATGTCTCTCTCTCTCATTGATGTTTCTGACTTTCTATCCCTCTCCCTTCCTCTCTGTGGAAAATCAATAAAATATATTAAAAAAAAATAGGGTGGTGAAACCTGAGATGGGGCGGTGGTGGGATCCAGGCTAGAAGAGGTTAATGAGGGGAAAAGGTTATCCTATATAATAAAAGCTCAGCAGCCAAACAGGGGAACAACCACAAGAACTGTTTGACCAAGCACTATGAACTGCATTGACCACTAGGGGGCAGATGCTCAATGCAGGGAGCTTCCCCCCTGGTTGTCAGTTGCTACCACAGTGGGAGCACTGCTTGGGTTACTGGGATGAGCAGCTGCTCCTGCTGTGAACCCCGGGCCAGCAGGCAGGAACCCTGACTGTGATTGCTGCCTCCTTACCCCAGGATCCTTCTCTTCACTCCCTGCTGCCTCCTCCAAGGCCCACAGGCTATACAGTGCCACTACCAGGGTCACTGAGCTAACCCTGGAGGCTGGGAGGCTGGTTCATGGTCACCATGGAACTGAGGCTTATTCCACCATCTCTCAGTGCTGTTTTCCTGGACCAGGGTCTGACCGGGTCTCCCATATAGGTGAGTGCTCCAGCTCCACAGAAGATGCTGGGCCTGGAACCAGCCACTCAGAGGGCAGGCCCACAGCCGCTCAGCTGACCGGGATGAGCAGCACTCCCACAGCAGGCTAATCCCTGCAGGCCATGCCCTTCCAGTGCACAAATCCTGTGTACTGGGCCTCTATTATGCATATGTAATACTTTGAACAATAAAAACAATTTAGAGATGGTTGAGAAATGGTGGCAGAATAGACAGACAGATCTGGAGCTTTGTCGCTGGGCAGAGGGAGAGAGAGCAGCTGAGAGTCACACTGGCAGTGTTTGTTGGCAAGTTAAGAATCAGTTATCCCCCAGGAGAAGGTGAGGGACTGCTGGACGGGGCTCCCCTGATCAGGCAGTCCCACTGCCATGGGGTTTTTGTCTGCGAGAGCCACCAGCGTGAACATGGAGATGGCATCATCTTACAGAGGGAGGTGGATGTCTGTGGCGGTCTGAAAGCTGTAGCTGCAGCACCCACCAAACAGTCAGGAGACCCAGATCACCGCTCTCCAATAGGCGCAGACACACGGACTCAGAGGAATTCCACAAGGCACACATAAAGGTCAGATTTCACGTGGGATAAGGTAAGGTCTCCTGTCCTGTAGAACAGAGACGTGCACACTGTGGGAAGCGGGCAGAGGGAAAGCTGCTTCTGGAGAGGTCCACAGATGTAGAGCAGGGTGTGATCCCTAAGTGTGGAAGGGGACTCTCGGAGCTGTTGACAGAACGGAGCTCTAGAAAACAACTCATTTTGATCTGAGGCAGAAGGACAGCCTGGGAGTTATTACAGTGTCCCAGCTGCTCGAATCCCCATAACCGGTATTGAGAACCACAGAGTAGCAGGATCTAAGTGAAGCCTAGAGAGGTCCTGTGCTTAGTCTCAGAGGTCAATTCCGACATACTGCCACCCCGTGGATGACACACAAATTGACTCTCGCATAACCACAAAAAAATGAAAAGATTAAAACACAACTCAGCAGTGGAATACAGAGAACTGCAATACCCCTCCGCCCCCTGACTGAAAAACAGGAGTGCCAAGCAGAACAATAGTGGAAGTGAATGACCTCCACTACTGCCAATTCTATTTTTTTAATTTTCTTTATTTTTATTTTTATTTTATTTTATTATTTTTTATTTTTGCATATTTCAATTAAAAAAAAACTATTTTTGTTTCTTTTCTCCTCAATTGATTTTACCTTTTTAAGTATTACAATTTTGTTTTCAACTAGTATTATTGCTACTACTAGTTTACCTTTTTGAAAAAAAAAAAGTGTCATTTTGTTTTCTCTTTATTTTACTTTGGGATTAGAGTTCTACATTCTATTTTCATATTTCCTTTAGCATAATTTTACTCAATCTCAACTCTACCTTTATGCCAACACTCTCCTCCTAACTTTCCCCATTTTGTTGTCTTGTTTCTCTCCCTTTTCCAACTTTAGATTCTCCCTATCCTTTATCTTTACCTGGTTAAAATTCACCCCACTTATATATCTAAATTCAAATCACCTACTCCAAGTCCATACAAACCTCTCTCTTCTTGTCTTCACTATCCAAAAAGTTGTTTTTCTCTATGTCCTTTTGTTGCTGTTTGCCTGAACAGTGATTATATCAATTTTTTGTACTGTTTTGTGAGATTGTTTTAGCTTATTCTACTTGTTTTATTTTGCTTTTGGTTTGCTTTGTTTTGGTTTGTTTTTTTACCTCTCTTTTCCCTCTCCTCCCTTGATATTAGTTGTTATTTATAGTTTGTATTAATCTCCAGGTACTTGTTACCAGCATTTGTTGGAATTAGTGGATGTTCTATTGGAGTTTTCTCCTCACATCTACATTTTGTTCCCCTTTTCTCTCTTATCCTCTTTCTTTTCTCTCTGACTTTTTTCTCTTTCTCTTTTCTTCTTCTCCTTTTTATTTTTATATTTTATTTTTTATTCATTCATTTTTTTCTCTCTCTCCCAATTTGATTTTGGTAATTCTTGCTTTTCTTTCTTCCTCATTTTCCTCTTCTTCTTTCTCTACTTACACCTAATTTGGCTTTCATTGGTAGTCACCTTATTTGGGGTTATTATCATCGTGAATACATTTCTGTTCAGTGCCTTGTGTGTTGCACCTGGTCATGTTGTAGTTTGTGCCTTTGAATCAATGTATAAGAGAGAACTACTTAACCAGTCATCTGTAGAAGAAAGACCATGGGCAGATGAAGAAACATCACCCATACGACAGAAAGGCAGGTATCACCAGAACAGGAAGTAACAAAATAGAAGCAGAAATAAGCCTGCCAGAGAAAGAGTTCAGAGAAATGATCATAAGATGGATGAAAAGAATGGAGGACAAAATGAACAATGTGAGTAAGAGCCAAGAGAAAATGAAGAAGTTCCAAGTGGAAATGAAGAAAAGCCAAGAGGAAGTGAAGAAGAAGAAAGAAGAAACGCAGAATAATTAAGAAGAAATGAACAATAACATCACTGCTATAAAGAACTCAATAGAAAGCATCAAAAGTATACTAGAATAAGCAGAGGACCACATCAGTGAGCTAGAAGACAAGTTCGAAAAAAATACCCAAGTACAGCAACTTCTAGAAAAAAAAAATTAAAAAGCAAGAGGAGAGCCT
Source organism: Lasiurus borealis (assembly GCA_004026805.1). NCBI lineage: Eukaryota > Metazoa > Chordata > Mammalia > Chiroptera > Vespertilionidae > Lasiurus > Lasiurus borealis. The sequence goes on from PVJN01028070.1 coordinate 8,720, forward strand.
AAGGGAAATTTGGGATAACATAAAACAAAAACATCCACATAATTGGAGTTCCAGAAAGAGTGGAAACTGAACAAGGAATAGAAAACCTGTTTGAAGAAATAATGACAGAAAATTTCCCTAATATAGAAATGAAAAAAACATACAAATCCAAGAAGCTCACAGAATCCCAAGCAAAATGAACTGCAAAAAAACAACACCAAGGCACATTATAATTAAACTGCCAGACACCAACGATAAAGTAAAAATCTTAAAAATGGCCAGAGAGAAAAAGAAAGTAACCTACAATGGAACCCCCATCAGACTAGCAACTGATTTCTCAACAGAAATTCATAAGGCCAGAAGGGAATGGAATGAAATATAAAAAGTCATGCAAAGGAAGGGGCTGAATCTAAGAATACAGTACCCTGCAAGGCTTTAAAAAAAATTGAAGGTGAAATCAGAACCTTCACAGACAAATAAGGACTAAGGGGATATATTACCACCAAACCAGCAATGCAAGAAATGTTATAGCGTCTGCTGTATAAAAAGAAATAGGAAGCAAAGAAGGAACTTCGGGGGTAAAAACTAAAGATGGCGACAAAAAAATACCTATCAATGATAACTATAAATGTAAAGGGATTAAATGCTTCAATCAAAACACATAGAGTAACTAATTGGATAAGAAAACATGACCCATATATGTGCTGTCTACAAGAAAGCCACCTCAGGAAAAGAGATGCACACAGATTGAGGGTGAAGGGATGGAAGATGTTATTTCAGGCAAATGGAAATGAAAAAAGCTGGGGTTGCAATATTTATATCTGACAAATTAGATCTCAAAGTAAAGGACATAACAAGAGATAAAGAAGGCCACTTCATAATACTAAAGGAAACAATCCAACAAGAAGAAATAACTCTGGTAAACATATATGCACCCAATACAGGAGCACATAAATACATAAAAAACTCCTGGCGGTTATTAAGGGAGAGATTGATAGCAATACAATCATAGTAGGAGACTTTAATACCCTACTGTTACAATTGGACAAATCTTCTAAACAAAAAATCAACAAAGAAACATCAATCCTAAATGACACACTAGACCAGATGAAATTAATTGACATCTTCAGAACATTTCACCCAGAAGCCACAGACAATACATTCTTCTCCAGTGCACATGGGTCATTTTCAAAGATAGATCATATGTTGGGTCATAAGAAAAGTCTCTTCAAATTCAAGTAGATAGAAATCATATCAAGCATTTTCTCAGACCACAATCACATAAAACTAGGAATCAACTGTTATGAAAACAATAGAAAGAAATCAAACACATGGAGACAAAACAGCACATCATTAAACAACAACCAGGTAACCAGACAGATCAAGGAAGAAATGAAAAACATCATGGTAATAAATGACAATGACAACACAATAATGCAAAATTTATGGGATACAGTGAAAGCAGTCTTGAGAGGAAAGTCCATAGCCCTACAAGCCTAATGCAAAAAAAAAAAAAAACAAAAAAAAAAAAAAAAAAAAAAAAAAAAAAAAAAAAAAAAAAAAAAAAAAAAAAAAAACAGGAAACAATAGTAATAATTTTCCTAACCCTACAACTTAAGTATCTAGAAAGAGAGGAACAAGAAGAGCCCAGTGTAATCAGAAGGAAGGAAATAGTAAAGATCAGAGTGGAGATAAACAACATGGAGACCAAAGAAACAATTCAAAAGATCAACAAAACCAAGAGCTGATTCTTTGAAAGGATAAACAAGATTGATGGACCTCTAGCCAGGTTCACCAAAAAGCAAAGAGATAAGACCCGAATAAACAATATCAGAAATGAGAGAGGATAAATTACAACACACCATGCTGAAATACAAAGGATTGTTAAAAAGTACTCTGAACAACTCTATTCCAACAAATTGTTCAATCTGCAAGAAATGGACATATTCCTAGGAATATATAACCTTCCAAAACCTAATCAGGAAGAATTTAACAGCTCAAATATCCAGTAAATATGGGAGAAATTAAAGCTGTCATCAAAAAGCTTCTAGCAAACAAAAACCCAGGACCAGATGGCTGCACAGGAGAGTTTTATCAAACATTCAAGGAAGAATTAAAACCTATTATGAGACTATTGAAAAATATTCAAGCAGAAGGAACTCTTCCAAACACCTTCTATGAAACTAGTATCACCCTATTACCAAAACCAGATAAAGTCAACACAAGGAAAGAATATTATAGGCCAATATCTCTCATGAACATAGATGCCAAAATCCTCAACAAAATTCTAGCCCTAATCAGATTCAGCAGTACATCAGAAAGATCATTCACCATGACCAAGTAGGATTCATCCCAGGAATGCAAGGATGGTAAAATATCCACAAATCAATAAACTTGATACATCACATACACAAATTGAGAGATAAAAATCACATAGTCATATCAATTGATGCAGCAAAGTGGGAATTGAAGGATCATACCTCAACATCATAAAAGCCATATATGATAAACCCATAGCTAACATCATACTCAATGGGGAAAAACTAAAACCATTTCCCCTAAGAAGAGGAGCAAGGCAGGGATGCCCACTCTCACCTCTCCTGTTCAACGTAGTATTGGAAGTATTAGCCATTGCAATTAGTCAAGAAGAAGAAATAAAAGGCATCCAAATTGGAAAAGAAGAAGTAAAGCTGTTCTTATTTGCAGATGACATGATACTGTACATAAAAAACCCGAAGGACTCCATCCAAAAACTAATAGACTTAATAAATGAATTAGGCAATGTAGCAGGATACAAAATTAATGCCAAAAAATATGTGGCACTTCTATACATTAATGGTGACATTACAGAAAGAGAGACTAAAAAAGCAATCCCATTTACCATTGCACCAGAAAAATTAAGATACCTAGGAATAAACCTAACTAAAGAGGTAAAAGACCTATATGCAGAAAACTAGAGGACACTGAAAAAAGGGATAGAGGAAGATGTTAACAGATGGAAGAGCATACCATGCTCATGGATTGGGAGAATCAACATCATTAAAATATCCATACTACCCAAAGTAATCTATAGATTCAATGCACTACCCATTAAAATACCAATGACATATTTCACAGACCTAGAAAGAATTCCTCAAAGATTCATCTGGAACAAAAAGAGACCACGGATAGCCACAGCAATTCTGAGAAAGAAGAATAAAGTAGGTGGGATCTCAGTACCATATTTAAAGCTATATTACAAAGCAACTGTTCTCAAAACATCCTGGTACTGGCACAAGAACAGACATATAGACCAATGGAGTAGAATAGAGAATCCAGATATCCACCCAAAACACTACGCTCAATTAATATTTAACGAAGGAGGCATGAACATAAAATGGAGCCAAGATAGCCTCTTCAATAAATGGTGTTGGTAAAATTAGAGAGATACATGCAAAAAAATGAAACTGGACCACAAACTTACGCCAAATACAAAAATAAACTCAAAATGGATACAGGACTTAAACATTAGAAGGGAAACCATAAAAATACTAGAGGAATCCACAAGCAGCACAATCTGAGACATATGCTGAAAGAACTTCTTCAGTGATACTGCTCCAAAGGCAATGGAAGCTAAAGAAAAAATAAACAAATGGGACTACATCAAAATAAAAAGTTTTTGTACGGCCAAAGAAACCATCAACAAAACAACAAGAAAGACCACTGTATGGGAGAACGTATTTGCAAATGTTATTACTGATTAAGGTTTAATCTCCAACATACATAGCCAACTTATACAACTTAATAAATGGAAGATAAACGATCCAATAAAAAATGGGCAATGGACCTTAATAAAACCTTTTGGAAAGATGCAGAAGGAAGGCCAAGAGACACATGAAAACATGTTTAAAGTCACTAATTATCTGAGAGATGCAAATCAAAATGACAATAGGATACCATCTTATACCTGCCAGAATGGCAATCATCAACAAATCTACAAATGACAAGTGTTGGCAAGGATACAGAGAAAAAGGAACCCGTGTGCACTGTTGGTGGGAATGCAGACTAGCAGCCATGGTGGAGAACAGTATGGTGTTTCTTCAATAAACTAAAAATGGATCTCCCATTTGACCCAGCAATCCCACTCTTAGGAATATATCCTAAGAAATTAAAAACACCAATTAGAAAGGATTTTTGCACCCCTATGTTCATAGCATCACAATTTACAAATATACAATTTGGAAACAGCCTAAGTGCCCATTAGCAGATGAGTAGATCAGGAAACTGTGGTACATCTACACAATGGAATTCTATGCTGTCATTAAAAAGTAGGAATTCTTATCATTTGCAGCAACCTGGATGGGACTTGAGAGCCTTATGCTTAGTGAAATAAGCCAGTCAATAAAGGAGAAACACCACATGATCTCACTCATTTGTGGATAATAAAGAACATTATAAACTGATGAACAAAAGGATAGACACAGAAGCAGTAAAGCATCAAACACACTGTCAAATTACAGCAGGAAGTTTAAGGACAGGTGGGGTAAATAAGAGATCAACCAAAGGACTTGTATGTATGCATATAAGCATAACCAATGAACACAGACACTGGGGGGTTGGGTATGCCTGGAAGGGGGTGGGGCATGGGGAGATATGTATACATGTAACACAATAAAAAATTACAAATGTTTTGAAATAAATAAATTTGATCAACATTGAGTAGAGAAAAATCAGAAAATACAATTTACCAATATCAGGAATGATAGAGACAACACCATTATAAATTCTAACAGTAATCCTATATGATGTGTACTGACCACCAGGAGGCAGACATTAAAACAGGAGTTTTTCTCTAGTAGTCAACGAGCTGCCAGTAGGGAAGCACTGCTCAAGCAGAAGCCAGGTTCATAGCTGGCAAGCCCTGTGGTGGTGGCAGGAACCTCTTCCACCTCCACAGCCAATGGACATCCCCCAAGGTATCCTGGACTGCAACAGGGTGCAAGCCTGGCTGAGGGACCCCCATCCAGTGCCCAAATGTTGTGCACCAGATCTCTACCAAAAATGTAAGAGAATATGTTGAAAAAATTATTTTACCAAAAATAACAACCTATTTAATATAGGCAAATTATTTGACAAATACAAATTCACAAGGCCACTGAAGATATGAATAACCTGAATAACACTTCATACATAAAATATACCCAATTTGTAGTTGAAAATCTTTACTAGATGCTTATGCTTTCAGCTGACAGATATAAAGAAAACAATTACAAAAAGGGTGGGCAAACTACAAGTTTATAATTTTTTGAAGACATTAGAGAATGGTGTTACAGGATAAACAGGTGTCTCAAAATGTAAAAGAGGTCCTGAACACATTTTTACTTAAGACAGAGACCACCACATGCCACAAAAGCCAGTTAGAAGATTCCAAAAACTACTTAAATGATTTCTAAAAAATTGTGCCACTGTGAAGATGTGGAGCTTCAGACAAAGTGGGAGTTTCACCCACTTATAGGCTTTTTCTCCAAGAATTCTACCAATCACTCATAGAAAAGACCAGGGAGAATCCTGTGAAAACTTACCTTGTGGTGCTATCTAGGGAAAGGTAAGAGTAGTCCCTGCTGAACTGCTGCTCAGGCCCATGTCTTGTATTTCCCAAATATATGAAAAAAGTATTAACCTGTAGGGAGAAGAGCAGCAAAAGCTGTCATTAAAACACTTGTGGAAACCAATTATAGCTAGGAGGAAAAAAAGAGACTTAGGAAAAAAACAAAACAAACAAACAAAAAACTCCCAGGCTATGGGAAGTGCATAAATATGTGTGAAATAAACCTCCTATTTAAAAAAATGGTCTGACCAGTTCACTGGTTCCTCCCGAGCGATCAACCCAGCACAGCGAGGACTGTGGAGGTTTCATCATGCTGTGCTGGGCAGCCTGCAGCGTGAGCCAGGAGCTGGTGCCAGTTCTGGGGACCCTGGGCTCCAGGCAGAAGGACACCCTCCCTGACCTGCCGTAGGACTATGGAACCCTGGAGCCTCACATCACCGGCCAGATCATGCAGCTGCACCACAGCAAGCACCATGCGACCTATGTGAACAACCTGAACTCCAAGGAGAAGTACCATGAGGCGCTGGCCAGGGGTTACGTCACAGCTCAGATAACTCTTCAGCCTCCTCTGAAGTTCAACGGTGGAGGCCACATCAATCATAGCATTTTCTGGACAAACCTGGGCCCTAATGGCGGTGGAGAACCCAAAGGGGAATTGCTGGAAGCCATCAAATGTGACTTTGGTTCCTTGGCCAGATTTAAGGAGAAGTTGACCATTGTGTCTGCTGGTGTTCAAGGCTCAGGTCAGGCCTGACTACCAGAAAGCTATTTGGGATATTATGAACTGGGAGAATGTAACTGAGAGATACATGGCTTGCAAAAAGTAAACGTCAGCTTGACACTGAGTACTTAAAGCTCTTGTGGCTGCTTTTGTGGCAGTGCAGAGCACCTCCTTTCACCTGTCAGCTGCTCTGTCATTTCTGAATGTAGATCATTCAAGTATTTGATAAACATCATTTAGTGCCAGGACTCACTTCTTATAACAAAGTTTTGTTATTGGGCATCCATTTGAATATATTAAATGCTTTGCATGATTTAGCCTTTTGAATGAACATTTTCTTCAGAGAGCTAAAATACCCAGGAGGTTATAAATGTCATCATAAAGCCATCCAAAGAACCCCCTCCCTCTACTCTTGGGGCCTCTATGGAAGCCTTTTGATCTGTTCTGCACTTATAGGAAATCTAGACTTTTGCCTGAGTTGTTTAATAATAAAATATTACATTGTTTTCCCAAGAGAAATATTTAGTTTTCTATGGCAATTGCTTGTTTTGTAAGAAATCCTATGTCTAATATTATTTCGGTAGGTATCACCAACACCAACGGTCTGTAATTGTTTTTTATCACAAGTTGCACAAAGTTAATACAATTTGTCATTAAAGAAATAATGTGATTGCTAATTGAGCATTGCTTTATTGCAAGAAGGAACTATAGGGGCAAATAAAAGACTTGTGTGTGAAATTTTGTCCTCAAAAAAAAAATTGTCTATTATGATGCTTCAATATCTGGGGTTGCTGAATAGGGAGAGGTTGATTCCTTGAGACAGCAAAAGACTGGCCTGTGAGTGAACCTTTCATATGCAAACTAACCAATATAGAACCCATACAAACTGTGCTTTATTTATAGGGTACCACAGTTCAAACAAGTATGCCCCAGCCCTACTAACCTCAGACCCAGGTGTTGGAGATAATACCAGGTGACCAGAAAATATACAAGGAGTACTCAGAGATTCAGAAACAAAGAAACCTTTATTCAAAGTAGTGCTGCTGGCTCAGGGTATTTGAAAATCCAAAGCCTGAACATCTTATACAATGAGATTACTCCTTATATACATTCCTAAAATTCTTTATTTCCTAAATTAGTTAGAATGAAGAAGTAAGATTACAGCCAAGTGCCTGGCCTGGGAGGTGCCAGTGACCTCCACTCTGGCTAAGCTGTTAAATTCTTGGTTTGTGGCCCTTGTAAACTGGATGTATTTAGAAAAATAGATTATTGCCTAAGGAAGGGGCAGTGACTTAATTATAGCCTAACAAGAATGTGCAGTAGGATATTGGTTACTGATACAGATTCAGGTTGCTAGCCCTCCCTCCTTCCCGGATTGCCCTCTATATTCTCCATCACAGGTACCAGATAACTAGGGACAGAACCTGAACCCTAGAGTCCCACCAAAATTATTCAATCTAGCTAATCCTAAACCTGTTTAACCTGCTTACCCTGCTTCACCCGTTCCTTCCCATGGAAGCTACAATAGGAAGATCCAAGATGATGAGGGATATATCAGCTGCAAAGATGCCCCCTGAGGAGGGAGGAGTCTCAGCAGAGGACTTCCCAGCCCAGAGCACCAGAGTTGGGAAGAGGCACCCACATAACATCTGGCTTTGAAAATTAGTAGGGAGTCTGGCTGACAGGGACAGATAAGAGTGTGAAGGGGCAGTGCACAAAAATCTCATATTTAGCCACTCACCCTGGGCTTCAGCAGAGGGATAGTAGAGCTGACTAGAGTCTCATTGAGAGAGAGCTGAAGGGACAGCCACCAGGATCTCTGTGCAGTTAAGGGCAATCAGGAAGGCAGGCAGATGAGCAGTTGGGAGCCAGCAGTCCTGGATTGTGAGAGGGATGTCTGACTGCCCTACCAGGATCGGGCCTAAACGGGCAGTCAAACATCCTTGGAGGGGTCCCAGATTGAAGAGAATGCAGGCTGGGCTGAGGGACACACACCCCTGTGCATGAACCGACCAACTGGCGGGTACATATGACACATACTGGCAATTTAAAAATAAATGTTGACTTGCATATGCATGATATATATAAAGCTCTCACTGATGCCAATTTTACATGTGTGTTTTGATCTGTCATCGTCAGTTGTGAATTTGGTTGTTTTTGTTGACATTCTGAAGCTGATGGATATTATTGAAATCTGTGAAATTATTTGTAACAGATTTATTATTGAAGCTACCTTTGGGAATAGTATATCTATAAATAATATTTTTAAAATATCTAAATGTGCCATTCTGTGTCCAAAAAATGAGCATGTTTCTAAATTAAATAAAGAAATTTTGAATATACTCAATGGAGATTTTCACACCTATTTCAATGTTGATTCCATTGATTCAATGGATGATGTCGAATAGGAAAATTTTCCTCTCGAATGTTTTAATCATTATCCTACTGATAAATCTTAATAGTAAATGGCTCTTTGTAATGGTATTAGATTTATTATCAAATGATTGTGACCTAACATAACCGAAGCTTAATTATTAGCAGGATCTGTGGAAGGAGAGGTTGTTCTGATTCCAAGAATTGATTTGTCCCTGTCTGACATTGGTCTCCCATATAAATTAATTCAAAGACAGTTTCCTGTGATGTTAGCATTTGTGATGGCTATTAATAAATCACAAGGACAAACTCTAGACAGAGTAGAAATATTCCTATCTGAACCTATTTTGGACATGGTCAGTTATATGTTGCTTTCCCTCGAGTTCAAAGAGTTGTAAATACTTCATCACAAGGGAAATTAGTCAAGCACTCTGAAAGTATTTTTACTCTTAATAGGGTGTACAGGGAGATATTAGAATAAGTTTAATCAATTTATCAGTCATTGTTTATCAATGTTGTTTTTGTATCATGTTTTTATATCATGTTTTTATGGTTTTCTATCATATCTTTGTTGTTATTATATCATGTTTTTATTGCTTAATTATTAATCAATTTATATATTACTTTTATATACATTTTACTAATTTTCTTTCATCTCTGACACTTCTATTATACAGAAAAGGCTAATACCTATATTAAAATATTTCTCTAATTAATTTCCTTTCAATGTACACAAATCTGTGCAGTGGGCCACTAGAAAGAAATAAAGTTCCTTGACATGGGTGTTGGTAATGATATTTTGGATATGATGTCCAAAACACAAGCAATGTAATAAAAAATACACTAATGGAAGTACATTAAACTAAATAGCTCCTTACAGAAAAAAAAGCAAAAGATATTAACAAAATGAAAAGACAACCTATGAAATGAGGAAAAAAAAACTTTAAGCCATATGTCTGATAAGGGATAATAATAATCTTATCCTACATAATGAAGAGTTAATTTTCAAATTAACCCTCATGCCCTCACAAGATGTCTGCTCGCACAATGGAGGCAGGGTTCCTGAAACGAGTGAGCAGCAAGAACCTGAAGCTGTGTGGCACCAGGCCAGAGCGGGGAACCTGAGCCTATGCCCCCCCCTACCCAGCTGGGCTTGATGGGGGACCTGAGGCTGTGCACCCTGCCCAGTGGGGCTTGACAGGGTTGGAACCAACCATGAATGGGTCTCACCCAGTGTGGGTAGGGCCAGCCAGATCTGAGTCTCCTGAAATTTTGAAGTGAACTCTAGTGGACAGGGACTTGACTCTGTGTCCTGTGGTGTGCCCCAGCCTCTGACAGAAGAAAGATTTTCATATACATTTTACTAATTTTCTTCTTTTTTTTAGATATTTATTTTTACATATATATATATATATATATATATATATATATATATATATATATATATATATTGTGTTACATGTATACATATCTCCCCATTGCCCCGTCCCTCCCAGGCATACCCCATCTCTGATACTTCTATTATAAAGAAAGGGCAAATAGAAATATTAAATATTTCCTTTAATTAATTCCCTTTTAACATGCATGAATTTCATGAACCTGGGCCACTAGTACAATAAAAACCTAATATGCAAATTGTCCCCTTGACTGGGAATTCAATCAGAAGTTCAACCACTTGCTATGATGTGCACTGACCCCTATGGGGTGGGATGGAACATGGTGGGCCTTAGAGATGTGCACTGGCAGTGGGCAGCAGTGAAGGCACTGCCAGTCCCGAAGGACACTGACAAAAACATCACCATGGCAGAACGGTGGAGTAGATGAGTGGGTGGCACCAGGTCAAGGTGTGTACAAGGGGGGGCCCAATCACCCCACCAATTGCCCCACAGACAGTGACTAGTGGCAGTATCAGGGGGCGGGGCTGCTGCCCAGCTCCCAGGCACTAAGGAAGCCAGGTGGGTATATATAAGCTAGGTCTTAACAGTTCCAAAAGCACAAGTTACATGAGGAAGTGGCTCAAATGTCAATGATCCCTAATTTTGCTGTATGTCCTTTTCTCTCTTAAAACCTTCATCTATAACTCCATGAGTGATCATTGAGGATGAAAAATACAGAGCAATTTACACATAGTTGGACATGATATTCAGGCAGTACCTAAAAGTGGAAAGCTGCAGCATTTCAACACCTTTTTGGAATATCTCTGAAAAATAGGGGTGAAGTGAAACCCTCCCAATGGGAAGAATTCAGAGTAATGCAACTGATTGCTCCTTTTGTTTGTATGCAGAGTCAAGATGAACGCACTATATGTAGCCAATGGTTTGGCGGAATCATCAGGAACTTGGAAGGAACATATTTAGAATATTGGTGGCAAGGAGGTTTGTGGGAAAAGTATGTGCAGAGACCTCTCTGAATGGGCTAACAATGTAAAGATATTTGTGTCCCACATGAATGTTCATCAAGAATGGCCTCAGCATAAAAATAGTTTAATATTCAAGTGGACAGGATGATTCATTTAGTGAATACTCAGTCCTGCTTGTCATTGCCTAATGGGATTATGAACAAAGTGGCTAAAATGGCAGGTATGGAAATTATGCATCAGGTCAGAAATATAAAATGACATTCACCAAGACTGAAATGGTTACAACTATTGCTGAGTGCCTAATTTGCCAGTACCAGTGAAGCATCCGTCTTATATAAAAACTGCTGTTTGAAATTTTAACCCTGCTATTTTGGCTTCTGTACATGCTTGCTTGCTTAAATAATAAGGAAATAAGACTACTCCCTGTTCTAAAGAGACCATAAACCTTCCCCAGAAGTTATCAGTGCTGGTACCAGGCCAAGCCTTTGGTTGAGGAGCCCCAGCACATAGGGTGCTTTAAGAACTTGTAAAGGGAACCGGAAAAAAACTTTATTTGGGAGACAAAGCAGGTAAAAACATATAAATATCATCAACTTCCTGTGTAACTTTGCTCAGAATTTGAGAGACATTTTTTCTCAGGGTCCTCATGTAATAATAACAATAATAATAATAAATATTATAATTAATAATAATAATAATAATAAATGTAACTCCAACTCTCTAACCATTGCTTGGTCCTTCTCCAGTTTTCTGTAACATTAATGATTACCTGACCAGGAAATAACCGTGCTTGACCTTTAGGCCTCTGGTGAGTGGGTAAGGTTTGGGGTTTGGGGGAACCAGATAGGCCTCCAGGAGGCATGCTCTGTAGATTTATCAAAATTGAACTGGTGACTCCAGTGCTCCTGGACCTCAGCCCAGGACCCAGCCGGTATCTGGAGAGAGTGGATGGACACTTCTGGACCTGTCGACAGAATTGGTAAGGTAGGGGCCCTTATCAGTCAGGCCCACTCTGAGTGAGTGGAAGGGAGAGCTTGATCACCTCCCCGGAAGTCAAGGACTTCCTCAGGCAAATTAATAAGGAATCAGGTGGATTGTTTAAAATCTGGGTAAGTATCTGGTAGAAGTAAAAAACTCGGACTGTATGGTGTGTAAATGTGGGACTCCGGAGGTGAGTAAATTTGGATTCGATTAAGCAAATATGAGGTAACTCTGCTATTTGTTTGTGTGGGATTAGCCAATTTGCTACTGAGAAGGGGGATTGGACACAGTCTGAACTCCTCTGATAGGATCTCAACAAGATTTTGGTTGAGAACTCTATTCTGGGGCATGGGTGCCCAGAGTGCCCCCATGCCCATCTGGGGAGTTGGGCCTTGTTTTGTTTATCTACTCAGCTCCAGACTGGGCTAGTCTACTGAAAGAGTTTGAGTATGGATATTTTTCTATTATTATTTTTTTAATTTTTAAATTAATGTATTAATGAGCACATATCTTCCCATTGACCCCCCCAATCCCATACATATTCTAACCCCCCAGTGTCTTGTGTCCATTGGTTATGCTTATATGCATGCATACAAGTCCTTCAGTTGATCTCTTATCTACCCTACCTCTTCCTAATCTTCCCACTGTAATTTGACAGTCTGTTGTTGATGCTTTAATACCTCTGTATCTATCTTTTTGTTCATCAGATTATAATGTGTTTTATTATCCAAAAATGAGTGAGATCGTGTGGTATTTTTCTTTAATTTACTGGCTTATTTAACTTATCATAATGCTCTCCAGTTCCATACAGGTTCAGGCAAATGGTAAGAATTCTTTATTTTTTATGGCAGCATAGTATTCCATTGTATAGATGTACCACAGTTTTCTGATTCACTCATTTGCTGGTGGGCACCTAGGCTGTTTCCAAATCTTAGATGTAGTAAATTGTACTGCTATGAACAAAGGGGTGCATATATCCTTTCCGATTGGTGTTTTTAGATGCTTAGGATATATTAAGAGGAGTGGGGTTATTGGGTCAAATGGGAGTTCCATTTTTATTTTTTGAGGAAACTCCATACTGTTCTCCACAGTGGCTTCACCGGTCTGCATTCCCACCAGCACTGCACTAAGGTCCTTTTTCTCCGCATCCTTGCCAACACTTGTCCTTTGTTGATTTTTTCATGATTGCCATTCTGACAGGTGTGACATGGTATTGCATTGTTGTTTTGATTTGCATCCCTCAGATAATTAGTGACTTTGAGCATGTTTTCCTGTGTGTCTTCACCTTCCTTCTGTCTTCTTTCAAAAAGATTCTATTTAGGTCCTTTGGACATTTTTTTTATTGCATCATATAACTTCCTTTTATTAAGTTGTATAAGTTGGCTGTAGATGTTGAAAATTAAACCTTTATCAATGATAATATTTGCAAATACGTTTTCCCATAAAGTGGGCTTCATTGTTTTTTTGTTGATGGTTTCTTTTGCTGTGAAAAAGCTTTTTATTTTTATGTAGTCACATTTTTTTAGTTTCTTTTTAGCTTCCATTGGCCTAAGAGGAATATCAGTGAAGAAGTTCCTTCAACATATATCTGAGATTGTGATGCCTGTGGATTCCTATAGTATTTTTGTGATTTCCTGTCTTATGTTTAAGTCTTGTTTTCATACTGAGGTTATTGTTGTGTATGGTGTAAGTTGGTGGTCTAATTTCATTTTTTTTGCATGTATCTGTCCAGTTGCCCCAATACCATTTTTTAAGAGATTATCTTTACTGTAATGTATGTTCTTACATCCTTTGTTAAATATTAATTGAGCATAGTGGTTTAGGTCTATATCTGGATTCTCTATTCTATTCCATTTGTCTATATGTCTGTTCTTGTGCCAGCACCAGGCTGTTTAGTGAACAATGGCTTTGGAATACAGCAGGAAATCTGGTATAGAGGTCCCACCTATTTTATTCTGTCTTTCTCAGGATTGCTTTGGATATTCTGGGTCTTTTTTTGTTCTAGATGAATCTTTGGAGAGTTCATTCTAGGTCTGTGAAATATGGTGCTGATATTTTAATGGGGAGTGCATTGAATCTATAGATTGCTTTGGGCAGTATGGACATTTTACTAATGTTGATTCTCCCAATCCATGAACATGGTATGCTCTTCCATCAGTTTATCTCTTCCTCTATCTCTTTTTTCATTGTCCTGTATTTTTCCACATATAGGTCTTTTACCTCCTTAGTTGAGTTTATTCCTAGGTATCTTAATATTTTTGTTGTGATCTCAAATGGGATTGTTTTTTAGTCTATCTGTAAGTTCACTATTTTTGTATAGAAATGCCTAGACGAATGCAGAGACCATGCCATCTTTCAGAGGGAGGTAGATGTCTGCAGCCATCTGAAGCCGGCAGCTGCGCATCCATCAAGCAGTTGGGGACCCGGGGACCCAGAACTCCGCTCTCCAATCGGCGCGGACACGCAACGGACTCTGAGATCCACGGAGCACACAGAGAGGTCAGATTGCGCCTGCGATAAGAGGGAGGTCTGGAAGCTGCAGCTGACGGAGGTACCCACCAAGCAGCCGGGGACCCAGAGCATGGCTTTCCAGGCAGCATGGAAGCGCGGGCGGCAGATTCGGAGATCCATGCAGCACGAGGAAGGGTCAGATTTCTCCCAGGTCAGGGTGAGGTCTCCTGCCCCCGCACAACAGAGACGCGTATGCCTTGGGAGCCTGGCTTCGGGAAAGCTGCCTCTGGAGAGGTCACCAGAGGTGGTCAGGGCGTGATCCCTAAGTGTGGAGGCAAACCCTCTGAGCTGTTGACGGAGGAGAGCTCTGGAAAAAGACTCCTTTTTTTTTTCTGGGGCAGAGGGACAGCCTGGGAGTTATTACAGTGTCCCAGCTGCAAAACCCCCACAAACTGGCTTTGAGAACAACAGAGTAGCAGGATCTGACAACAGCCTAGAGAGGTCCCCTGCTTTGTCTCAGAGATCAATTCTGAAACACTGCCACCCAGTGGATGACACACAGAATAATAGTGGAAGTGAAGGACCATCCTAATTTTTTTTCTTTTTTTCTTTTTCCTTTTTTTATTTTATTATTTTATTTTATTTTATTTTATTTTATTTTATTTTTCATTTTCACATATTTTAATTAAGAGACTATTTTTTTTCTTTCCGCATCAATTGATTTTTCCTTTTTAACTATTACATTTTTGTTTTAAACTAGTATTATTATTTAATATTAGTACTTTACCGTTTTGGAAAAAAAAACAAGTGTCATTTTGTTTTCTATTAATTTTATTTCGGGATTAGAGTTCTACATTCTATTTTCATCTTTCCTTTAGCATAATATGATTCCAACTCAACTCTACTTTTATGCCAACACCTTCCTCCTAATTTTCTCGATTTTAATGTCTTAGTTCTCTTTCCCTTTTCCAACTTTAGATTCTCCCTATTCTTTCTCTTTACCTAGTTAAACTTTCACCCCATTTATATATCTAATTTCAAAACCCCTACTACAAGTCCACACAAACCTCTCTCTTCTAGCCTTCACTAGCCAAAAGGTTTATTTTTTCTCTAAGTCTTTTTGTTGCTATTTGCCTAAAAAGTGATAATATCGATTTTTTGAAATTTTTTGTGAGATTCTTTAAGTTTATTCTACTTGTCTTATTTTGCTTTTTGCTTGCTTTTTTTTCTACCTCTCTTTTCCCTCACCTCCTTCGATACCAGTTGCTATTTGCAGTTTACATTAATCTCTAGGTACTGGTTGCTGGCCTTTATTGGGATTAGTGATGGTTCTATTGGAGTTGTCTCTTGACATCTATATTTTGTTCCCCCTTTCTCTCTTATACGCTTTCTTTTCTCTGACTTTTTTCTCCTCCTCTTTCCTTCTCCATTTATTTTTTTGTTTTATTGTATTTTATTTTTTTGTTCATTTATTTATCTTTTTTTTTTCTCTCGCTCTCCCATTTTGATTTGGCATTTCTTTCTTTTCTTTTTTCCTCATTTCCCTCTTCTTCTTTCGCTATTTACCCCTAATTTGTCCTTCATTGGTGGTCACTTTATTTGTGATTGTTAACATACTAAATACATTTCTACTCAGTGCCTTGCATGCTGTACCTGGTCGTGTTGTAGTTTGTGCTTCTCAATCAACGTAGGAGAGAGAACTACATAACCAGACACCCAGATAAGAAAGACCATAGGGAGAAAAAGAAACAGCCCACATAAGACAGAAAGGCAGGTTTCACCAGAAAAGGAAGTAAATGAAATAGAAGCAGAAACAAGCATGCCAGAGAAAGAGTTCAGAGAAACTATCATAAGCTGGTTTAAAAGATTGGATGACAAATTCGACAATATGGGTAAGAGCCAAGAGGAAGGGAAGAAGAGCCTAGAGGAAGTGAAAAAGAGGCAAGAGGAGATGAAGAAGCAGCAAGAAGAAATGCAGAAGATCCAAGAGGAGGTGCAGAATAATCAAGAAGGAATGAAAAATGACATCACTGCTATAAAGAAATCAATAGAAAGCATCAAAAGTAGACTAGAAGAAGCAGAGTACCACATCAGTGAGATAGAAGAAATGGTAGGAAAAAATACCCAAGTACAGCAGCTTCTAGAAAAAAAAAGTTAAAAAGCAAGAGGAGAGCCTAAGGGAACTTTGGGATAACATGAAACAAAACAACATCCACATATAATTGGGGTTCCAGAAAGGGTGAAAAATAAAGAAGTATTAGACAACCTGTTTGAAGAAATAATGACAGAAAATTTCCCCAATATAGGAAAGAAAACATCCACACAAATCCAAGAAGCTCACAGGGTCCCAATCAAAATTAACCCCAACAAACCGACTCCAAGGCACATTATAATTAAATTGGCAAATACTGATGACAAAGTAAGAATCTTAAAAGCATCCAGAAAGAAACAGAAAGTTGCCTATGAAGGAACCCCCATAAGACAAGCTACTGACTTCTCAACAAAAACTCATCAGGCCAGAAGGGAATGGAATGAAATACACAAAGTCATGCAAAGGAAGGGTTTGAATCCAAGAATACTGTACCCTGCAAGACTCTAAATCAAAATTGAAGGTGAAATCAAAAGCTTCACAGACAAAAAAGGGCTAAGGGAACATATTACCACCAAACCAGCAATGCAAGAAATGTTAAAGGGTCTGCTGTAATAAAAAGAAGAGGAAGCGAAGAAGAACTAGGGGGTCAGGACTAAAAATAGCAACAGATAAATACTTATCAATAATAATTTCAAATATAAATGGATTAAATGCTCCAATAAAAAGATACAGGGTAACCCAGTGGATAAGAAAACATGATCCACATATATCTGTCTGCAAGAAACCCACCTCAGAAAAGAGATGCACACAGATTGAGGGTGAAGGGATGGAAAATGGTATTTCGGCCAAATGGAAATGAAAAAAAAAGCTGGGGTTGCAATACTTATATGTGACAAATTAGATCTCAAAGTGAAGGACATAACAAGAGGTAAAGAAGGCCACGTTATAATACTAAAGGGAACAATCCAACAAGAAGAAATAACTCTGGTAAATATATATGCACCCAATACAGAGCACCTAAATACATTAAAAAAAAATCTCTTGTAGGATATTAAGGGAGAGTTTGACAGCAATACAATCATAGTAGGAAACTGTGATACTGCACTGTCACCATTGGACAAATCCTGTAAACAAAAAACTCAGCAAAGAAACATCAATCCTAAATGACTCACTACACCAGATGGAATTAATTGACATCTTCAGAACATTTCACCCCAAAGCCACAGAATATACATTCTTCTCCAGTGCACATGGGTCATTTTCAAAGATAGATCATACGTTGGGTCATAAGAAAAGTCTCTTCAAATTCAAGAAGATAGAAGTCAGATCAAGCATTTTTTCAGACCATAGTGTCATAAAAGTGGAAATCAACTATAATGAAAACAATAGAAAGAAATCAAACACATGGAGACAAAACAGCACGTTATTAAATGACTGGGTAACCAGAGAGATCAAGGAAGAAATAAAAAACATCATGCCAACAAATGACAATGACAACACAACAATACAAAATTGGCTGAGTGGAAGTTCTACAGCTAGAAGGAAAGAGAGGGACTCACAGATACCCAGAGGAACTGCAAAAAGCTGAGGTACGGAGACGCGCGTGCTGAGAGAGCGGGTGCCGAGTACCTGGCTGGCTTTCTCTGGCGGGAGGGAAACGGAGACTCCCAACGGCATTGAACCCCTTATCCTACGACGCTAGACCCCAGATCCAGCTGAAACTCATACGGGGGGAGTTTGGACTGTCAAAAGGGAGAAGTGCACGGAAATTTAGGGGAGTCGCAAAAGATAGGAGGGTCTGGTCCCGGTCACGCACGCGCACACACAGGGTGCCGGCGCCACACTGAGGACAGATTGCTGATTCTGCCACTGGCTTTTGCGACTGGGCGGGAGACAGACCCTCCCAACTCTGCCACTTCTGAGTCCACTGGGCCCCTGATTTGGGCGAAACCCTGGAGACCTGGACTCGTGTGGTCCTGGTACGCAGGGGAGCAGGGGAACTGGAAAGGTAGCGGTCTAGAGGCACTGCGGGCGCGCGCTCACAGGACCGCTCCAGCCATTACCCAGTCACTTGAGACTCGGGGGCCGTGGGGGGAGGGGCCGACTGGAAGGCAAGGCGGTCCCTTAAGCCCTGAGACTCCACCCATCCCAAGCTCAACAGAGGCTTCTGTGGTCTTGCAAATAAAAAAGTTTCCCCGACAAAGTGAAAATGCCAAAACAAGGGAAGGGATCAAAAACAAAAGAAATGGAGGAAAAAAAACGACTGGATATAGAGTTCAAAACCATGCTTA
>PVJN01028071.1:0-27542 GCA_004026805.1 Lasiurus borealis
GAAAGGTGACATATGTACTACTATTTGTAATACTTTAAACAATTAAAAAAAGTAAAAAAAGAAAAAAAGAAAAAAAATTGTAAGCCCTTAGAAAGTAGTACAAGCAAAGGTAGAGGAGTTAAGGGACGCCCCCTGCACCCTCCCAAAAAAAGATGAATATTTGTTGCCTCCAGGGTCTGATGTAACTAATTTCTCAATATGTGGCTGGCCAGTCACCTTGAGTTACATTACCATAGCAAAATCTCAACTCTGGTGGTTGCTCATGGAAGATAATCAGTCATGGCATTACCTAGATCATTCTTCATGAGAAATTGCTTATGCTGCTTGGGCCATGCATTACAATACCCTGTCTGATGCCAACCCCCCCTCTCCCCACCGCTGCATTCATGGAATTTCTGCAGAGGAGTAATTTCAGGAAACAGGTTGGCTGTCATGATGCCCACCTACTTGTTAAGAGACTTCTACACAATAGATTATTTGTGGTGAGCATTTGCAAGAAACACCAAATATACATGTCTTTTGCTCCCTTCCACAGATCTATCTATATTCCTTTCCCTAGACTTCCTTATTATTGATTTTTCAATCTAGCCCATTTTACACTCATGACTGACTAGTCAAGCCATTCACCACTTCCAGAGTAATGCCGTCAGTCTTGATCCAGCATCTAGAAGGGTTCAGCAATCTGGAGAAGGGGCTGTGTGTAAATTAAATGAGTCCAGAGATTAAACATAATTTTGAAGGCATTTGTGGAGGGCAGAGGAGCTTGGCTGAAGAAACCAAGTTCTCCTTGTTTCAGGATCCCTTGCTTTTTATTAACACAAATTATCCTAACGTAAGGTGAGATATACACATCAAAGGGTAGGGTTAGGTACAGAATCCATTGTCAGATTGGGAATTGCCTTTGACTATTCAGGTGTTTGGCCAGTAGGAGACAATAACATGTAGATTAAGATGTCCTGAGCTGTCTGGCAGCAAGCAATCATCCTTTTCAGGTTGGGGAAATGCCTTCAGCCATTCCCAACAGGCAATAACATATGTGACTCAACCCTTGTTGAGTCCCCAAGTTCCATCAACCTTTCGATGAAACTCTTAAAATTCTGGCATGCTAGAATTGGCTTCCAGCACCAGAGTCCATGCATATGATTATGTTAGATAATGTGAAGACCAAGTAAACAGCTCACAAAAATTGAGAAGATCTACCCCTCATGTTATCATGATTTCTGAGAGGGTATGTACCGTAGAACATTGTATTTTTAGCTCACATCAATATATCAGGCAAATCCACTCATTATCTAGGTCCAAGATATATGGACACAGATGTAAATAAAGGAGAGGTGCAAAAGAGTCAGGTTACATGAGTCTAGACTACCTGTTCATGTAACATCTCTGTAATATGTTACTTGCTCAGCCTAATATAAAATGGACCATTTCTATTAAACAAAAGATTGTTATTATAACTGCATGCACATAAGTCTTACAAGATCTGATGTTTCCTAACATTTTATAAGCAGTATAATGGAATGGAACATGATCGGGACTTTGGCATGCTGGTAGAGTCCTATAGTTCATCAAGGGAATTAGTCTGCATATGAAGCATTTTTCTGCTACAAAAGACATGACCCTACTCTGCAATCCTTTTGTGGATGGCAAAGACTCCACAAAACTCCTATCCCCACAATCCCCACCTAAAACAGATATTAAACACATTTAGATATTCTGAGTAATATGCTTTAAGTCCAGAACAACTTAAACTATATTCTGGTCCAAATGTCTTCTAGGGACTACTCAAAACTATTATCTTTCTGAATCATTTACTATCTTTCAGAAGTATAACAAATACAATATATATATTATCCCCCAAATTCAAAGAAACCTACTGTTATGTTTCTTTATTAGAGGTTTAAGGTGCACAAACTTCTTTACCTCTAAGTGAATGTCTTGATAATGCTTCAAAAATCTGAATCACTACTTTTTATGATGAGGCAGGATTTTAATCTCTGTAATATATTCTTTCACATTCTGCCAGGAGTCTACTTTACATGTAACTGCCTAATACTAAATTCAATTAACTTAGAACGTTAAGAGACCCAATTGTGACCAAAATCATGATAGTTAACCTGGGATAAAATAGTGAAAATGTTTATTGTAGTCCTTCTTTGAAAAAGGGAATTGGATTAATTTTCCTTAATAATAGGGATTGAAGAAAAATGTCCTACTGATGGGTAATTATTCATCAAGTGTCATAGCTATTATGTTCTTCAAAGTCTAGATGACATTGTCCTCTGAAACTACCATTATAATTACAGATGGGGTTAAGTTGATGTAAGACAGTGCAGCAAAGTGTCTTATAAGAATAGAAAGCTGATTGCTGTTAAAATAGATGTCAATTTCTAGTTTGCTACTAGCTTCAAATTCTTTTAAAACCTTTAAATCAAATATCCCATCTTGTTATCCACATGGTAAAACAACAATAGAAGGATGGCAAAGCTAAATGCAATCTATTTATTTTTGAGCTACACATAGTTAATTTAGTTGTTTTTGCAATGATAAAGTTTATGTTCAGAGAGGTTAAGTTACTAGGCAAAGTCACACAGTCTTTATTTGGGAAAGCCTAACTGTCAGATCTGGCTAGCTCTAAGTGACTAAACTTTCCTTTACAGCATCTTAATTTTCAGTTTACTGCAGTTTCAGGGGCTTTTATTGTCTAACATTTGTTTACAGCAAATATTATCTTCACAGATAATTGGGTAGAGGGGGGATAAACATGAGAGAGTAATATAAAATCATAGAATCTACCTTGCCTACTCTCTTAAAGAAAAATAATTAATAGGTAACAGCTAAAAATTTATCAGCAGCAACCTACAAGGAAAAGGAAATCTTAAAATGACAAAAATTAAAGTCAGAGAAACAGGAATAAAACAGATTCTGGATCTGTAAAGAGTATGGCTCTAAATCACAACCGCAGGAATCCTCCAAGGCGATTCTAATTATTCTCCAAGTAGAAATTCATGCAAGAGTAGGCCACCAGCACCAGCTTCCCTCTGGTACCCTGGACCCGGGCTCCTCTCACAGCCCCGGCTTTATTCGGCTTTATTTGGAAGGTTGTCTGGAAGGAAGTCCGGCCTAATTAGCATATATTATTCCCACAGTTATCCACTTAAGACTATAGAGAATCAAACTAAGTTCATGTCTTTGTAATTGTCTCCTGGTCTCTTCCAAACACTATGTGGTTTATAGGGGTTCTGCAGAAAGATGCCTGAAAGACAGAGTGCTGGTGAATATCCAAGACCCATTCTCTCTGCAAATTCTGATTTCAGGGGTGGACAGCACAAAAGTACAGACCCATGTGAATGAGTTCTCCTCATTTCACATGCTTTAGAATGAAACAAAATAATATTACAACTCTTCAGATGTTTGAACCTCTATCCTAGACATCTCATTGCCTATGACTGCTCCTTCCAGTCAGAATCATTTTCCTTTTCTTCAGTTAACTTAAATTGGACTAGACCAACTATGAATTATAGCAACATCATACAGGCAAGAAAAGCACTTGGTCTGGAGCATCAAGATTACTCCAGAAAAATCAAGGAACCAAGTTAGAAATCATGGTCATTTCTACTTCCTAGAACTCAGAAATACTTTACATAGTGTTCAGTTATGTAAGGCAAATTTCTGTACCCTTGTAAAGAATGAATTCCCCCCTCCCTTTTTTTTTAAAGCATAGAAACAAAATGACTTAGAAAGGTTCTATTTACATTTCTCCATGCTCCCTCTTCTAGTTTCAATGATATACTTAGTCTTTTGATAATAAATTATCCTTTATTTCCTAAACTTTTAAAATAAGGTGACCTCAGTCTTACAGGTAGTAAAAATGCAAATTACTGAATAAACATTAGTGCCACACATGAGAATTGTTCTTTTAAAGTTAAAAATTGTTCTGCTTTAAGTGCCTTTTCTAAAGTGCATACATTTCAATTCCCTGTTTGCCCTTTCTCCTATTTTAATATAATTGAGTGAAAATGATTTTCCTGGAATATGTTCTTTGTCAAAGAAGTTCGATAGCATATATTCACTAAAGGGAAGAAAATTCTTCCTAAAACCCTTAGCTAGAGTTGAGATATACATTTCACTTGCACTTTATAATTTCTCTTTTGTTTTTCATTGCAGAATGTTGCACACTAAATACTTTCTACAACCTTCAAGAGATTTTTTTTTTTTTTCATTCAAAGGAAGGACACATTTTTAACATTATTTCTGTACTCATCGAAGATTTTCTTGGGGTTTTGTTCTGAAGCTCTCTCTACACTTATAGTCACTAAATTAATATTTCCAGCCCTATCCTCTTTTCTGAATTTCAGACTTATATACCTAACTGCACACCCAACTTCTGCACCTGGACATCCGGGTGTCTAACCTTGCAAATTAACATATTGACAACACACTCGCTGACATTCTGCTCTTTCTGCTAATGGTTGCCAATTCCAGGTTTCCTCTTCGCAGTAACACTTTCATCCAGGTCTTCAAGTTCCTCCCTTTCATCTTATACATCTCACAATTTTTCTTGGACCCATGAAAGAACTCAAGTTGCAGGGAAAACTGCCACACTAAAACTTGGAAAGACATATGTATCCAGAGGATCTCAGCCATGATCTTCTGATCTGAAGCAGAAGTCTCTGGCAGCCTAAATTGGTAGGCACACTTAAATGGAAATGTCCATCAGCTGCTGGAGGCTGAGTGTGGACTGGTGTGCAAGTGAGAAACCTCTGGGTTTGCAGTGTCAGGAAATTTTCCATATTTCAAGAGCTTTACCTTCAAACAGGCCACCAGGTTATCATTGTAAAGACCCAAGAAATATCAACTTATAGCTGTAGCAGAAGTAAGAGGAGAAGCATATTTATTGTGAAATATGCCAGAATTATTCTTCATTAAAAACAAACAAACAAACAAACAAACAAACAAAAACGCCTACATTCTAGGGGAAAATACTTTACCAGGACTTATCCCAAATAGAGAAGGGCATTTTTATCACTCCAGCATCATCTAGCTTTTATATTTCACCTAATGAGGGGAAAAAAAAGAAAAAAAAAACTAGACTACTGGAGTACACATGTAAATACCACATTCCCAGGGGATAGGCCCACCAAAAGACTAACATTTAGTCATAAAATTATAAAACACTTACCCTCTCCCATATCTTACTAACCACACAAACACAAACCAATAAAATAGTGCATTACAATTGATCAAATGTTTCCCAAATAGTTGTTATTATACCTTTAATAAAAAATGGATTATATATATATAGAGTATATCACAAATTGAATATTCTCAATAATACTTGAATCCAAATCTACCATCAAATAGGTAGTAGGATAAATAATGAATTGAATAAAATTGATTAGCCTCTACTACCATGTGTTAGGGCATATTGTGGCCATAAAGATAAGTTAGAGTCATATCTTTTACATGGGCCTCTTAAACTAGCACTTAAATAAGAAATGAAAGTTTTATCAATTCTGGCCACATTTTATCACTCTTATCTACTTTCATCAGACAGAGAAAAATTACCTCTTTTCTTGTTTCTCATCACGTAGACTCAGGAAATATATTAACTAATTGACATAATTAACTTTGGATTCTGTTAAACTGTTGTAGAAGACTGGGGAAAAAAAAGCCATGCTTAGAGAAAGGTCATGCTTTTTTTAAGGGCAGGGCGCCAGAGAAAAATGTGTTTTTCAAATTCTAGGCAACCCCCACACGGAAGAAATCTTTTCTATTTTGTCTCCCAAATTTGGAATGAGACTTCCAGGCCTTCTGGGAACAAAGGCCTACATGCTGGGAAGGAAACCATATCTCAAGGCCTAGCCTAATGTCAGCACTGACAACTCTTGTCTGGGGCATAGTCCATAGCCTCTCTGGAATGGGAGTAGTCTTATTTTCTTTATTATTTAAGTAAGCAAGTGTTTACAGAAGCCAAAATAGCATAATTAAAATTTCCAACAGCAGTTTTTATATAAGATGGATGCTTCAAAACAATAAAAGAATTTATCCCAAAGGATTCCATGGAATTATGTTTAAAATAACCATGAAATTAATATCTTTATAACATTTGAGGGATTTTTTTTCTAGAAATACAGCCATGGTACATTTAAGTAAAGTAATCATAGATAAGTTTGCCGTTTATTTTACATAAGTAGACTTGAACAAAGATTATCCTAAATTTATACAGTAGACAGGAATGATAATATGGTTAGATTTCTGATATTTTCCATAAGAATAGAGAAGGAAAATGAATTAAATTTGGAAAGGAAAATAAATAAATTAGAATATTGTGTAGAAATCCAGGTAACTTAATCATTGGCAGTTTAATTCTGCCTTTTATAAGTTTAGACAGGTCATTTTTTTATTCTGGGCCTCTATTCTTTCATTCTTAAGGTCTTTTGGATCTAATATTCTAGATTCCAAATAGAGATTTTATAGCTGCCTGCAGCTCCAAATACATAATTAATAGTAATGATAAATAATGATAAGAGAAACAAAATCAGTACATTTAACAATTTATTTCATAGTTTACCCATATTAATAAATGGTTCAAATTCATCTGTATATCCATATCAAAATAGGTTAAGAAACCCATTTCCTTTGACGTGGTGTTCCTAAATCATTATATTGTGCCCAACACACAGGAAAGTGAACAGCAAAATGATTTTATTCACTTGCCAATGACTAACAATAATAGCATATAGAATGAAAATCAGACTGGAAAGTTACTGATTATACCCATATTATATATCAGAGGAAATTTCAGAAGTTATTTCATTGATAATATTTACATAAATTAAAATTTTATATACAGGATCCTAGTTTAGCAATCAAATGTTACATAAAACAAAATATTTTCTTTAATATATCTCCAATAATGATTTTTTAAAATGTTCTTGACTTATTTTTTTAGGTTCACAGCAAAGTTAAGAAGAAGGTACAGAGATTACTCATTATCCCCTGCCCACAACATGCATAACCTTCCCCATTATCAACTTAGCCTACCAGAGTGATGAATTTGTATCAGTCAATGTGTCTATATCATAATGACCCAAAGCGCATCATTTACAATAAGGTTCACTCTTGGTGTTATACATTCTATGGGTCTAGACAAATGTATAACCACATGAATTCACCATTATAGTATCACTAGAGGCCTGGTACACAAAATTTGTGAACTCAGAGGAGGGAGTCTCTCAGCCCGGATTGCAAGAGGGCATAGGTCAGGCCAAGGGACCACACCAGTGCACGATCAGAACTGGGGAGGGACACAGGAGGTTGGCCAGCCAGGGAGGGACTGCAGGCGGGCTCCAGGACGTGTCCAGCCCATCTCGCTCATTCCTGATAGGCCAAACCCACAGAAGCAAGCTAACCTACTTATCAGAACGTTTGCCCCCTTGTGGTCAGTGCACATCATAGTGAGCAGTTGAGCGGCCTTAGCATATCATTAGCATATTCTATTTTGATTGTTGAATGATTGACCAGATGACAAAACACTTAGCATATATATGATAAATAGTATTTTCACTGCCCTAAAATTCCTCTGTGCTCCACCTATTCATCCTCTACCCACCATTCCAACCTCTGGAAAGCATTAATCTTTTTACTATCTCCATAGTTTTGTTTACTCTATGCTATGTATTGCTTTAAGCATTTTTCATGCATTACATCAATTATGAAATGCAGACAGGCAGAACAGTGCTGAAAGAATAAATAAATGGTCATCTATTTCAAGCTCAAAATTGTCAGGGCAGGAACTACATTCAGTTTTTTCATCTGCTTTCTGAACTTTCATTATATGTCAGTCATAAAGAATAAGAATGAAAAATGAATATAACTTCTTTCATAGAACATATAGTCTAAGGAAACAGAAAGACAATATGTACATTTGATTCCATGTGAAGAGTTTTATAACAGGGGGTAATGTTATATGTATTATATAATGTGAGATGCAGAATATAATTTTCGCTATCTAAGGATATTGAGAATTTTCCCTGGTTGCTGGTACATGAACAAGGACTTAAAGAACAGTATTATTTTCTCACATCATATGGACATTCTGGTCAGAAGGTAGAAGAAATGCAGAGTCACATGGGGTTTATGAAATTGTTTAGCATGACAGGGTTTCCTGCACTTACACCTGATCAATGTTCTTATTAGATTTATTGGAGACAATAGTTTCACCAAGATGTTGGGCTTCATTAGAAAAGATAATAGATCTCTCAGCATAGGCACAATGAAACTGCTGCAGCAGCTAGTTGTGTATTCCAACAATATGATAATTATACCAGACATCTTCCAGATGACCTTCCAGACATATTTCTGGGCAAAGCCATGGTGGCGGGACAAGGGACTGTTAGGGGCAATCAGGCCAGCAGGCAGGTGAGTGATTAGAAGCCAGCAGTTCCAGATTGTGAAAGGGATGTCTAACTGCTGGTTTAAGCATGATCCCTAAACCAGCAGTCAGACATCCCCTGAGGGGTCCTGGATGGGAGAGGGTGCAGGCTGGGCTGAGGGACACCTACCAACCCCACATGAATGTTGTGCACCAGGCCTCTAATATAAATATTCTAATATAAATAAATTAACATAATTTTATAGAATTCATACACAGCTTTTAACTTTTTAGATTGTTTTTTTTCTCATTTTTGCCATAATATCATCAGTTACAGAAATAATATATATTTTTTAACCTGTGATTACATGTCATCTAAAAATTAGCCTTGCCCTAGTCAGTTTTGTTCAGTGGCTAGAACATCAGCCTGCAGACTGAAGGGCTCAAGGTTTGAGTTTGGTCAAGGGCACATGCCCAGGTTGTGATCCCCAATGGGGTGTGTGCAAAGGAAGGCAGCCAATCAATGACTCTCTCTCATTATTTATGTTTCTAGCTCTCTATTCCTCTCCCTTCTTCTCTGTGGAAAATCAATAATTATATATATATATATATATATATACATATATATATATATATATATATATACACACACACACACACACACATACATACACACACACACACACACACACACATATAAAATAAAAATTAGCCTGACATCTAAGATGTATTTTTATTTCTAAGGACTCATAAACAGGTATAACAAGAAAACTCTCTATTTTTAGCTCCTCAATTTGAATAAATTACGCTCTAGTATCAATGTTCTTCCCTGTACTTTCCCCACAGATATCTTGCTGGTATTTTACATATCCCTCCAATTTCTGTTTATTGCTTGCTTAGGCTACCCTGTGTGGTTATCTTCAGTATTTTAACTTATGTTTTTGGCCTTTTATTTGATTCTTTGTGTTCTCTTACCCAAGAATGTATTTATTTTCTATAAAGAAATTTTATATTTTTTGTCCTTGTTCATAATGATAAATGCACATTTTGCAAAGACAATGATAGAATTAGGAAAATATAGGACATATTTTAAGAATATGTTTAGAGAAATCAAGATGATGACATAGGTGAACACCTAAGCTGCTGCCTCACACAACAATTTCAAAACTACAACTAAAAGACAGAACGGACACCATCCAGAACCACAGGAAAGCTGGCTGAGTGAAAATTCTACAACCAAAAGTAAAGAGAGGGACTCACGAAGACTCATAGGAGCTATAAAAAGCTGCGGTACAGAGACACACTCGTAGAGAGGTTGGGCAGAGGAGGGTCTGGCTGGCTTCTTCTAGCAGGAGGGAGTTGGAAAATCCCAACTTCACTGAAGCCTAGCTCCAGGAGAGACTCATACGAGGTAGCCTGGACTGTTGTGTAAAGGAAGAAGTGCACGGAAACTTAGGGGAGCTGCGAAAGACAGAAGTCTGGGGGCACGGAAAAGTACGTGAGAAAATGCATGTGAAAGTATGCACACAGAGCACTGACTGCTGATTGTGCCGCTGGCTTTCTCTAGTGGGAGGAAAACAAAACCTCACAACAGCATTGAAATCCAGGTCCAACAGCATTGAAATCCAGTTTCAGGCAAGACCCTGGGAACCCAGGCTCATATGGGTCTCTAGAGCGCACAGAAACTCAGGGGAACCAGAAACGCAGAGAACTGGAAGCTCACACACTTGCGCGAAAGGCAGAGGTCTGGAGGCAAGCCTGCATATGCAGACACAGCTGATTCTCACAATCAATTTCCCCCAGTGATACCAACAACAATCAAGACTTAACTACAACAAAACTATACACACAGTCCACAAAGTGGTACACAAAGAGTGTACACCTCAGGTAACTGGGGAGGCAGAGCTACTGGGCCACATAAGACATCTAGCACACAAAGCTACTCTACCAACTCAGGGAAGCAGCAAAATATGCAGAGACAAAAGAACAGATCATAAACAAACAAATGGAGGAAAACAAATAACTGCATATAGAGTTCAAAACCACAATTATAAGGTTTTTGTAAGAATTTCCTAGAAAAAAATAGATCAATTTAGCAAGACCCAAGAGGAGATGAAAAAGGACTAACTAGAAATTAAACATACACTGACTGAAATAAAAAATATTATACAGAAACCTGACAGCAGACTATAGGATCATAAGATTCAAGTCAAAGAATTGAAATACAAAGAAGCAAAAAACACTCTGCTGGAAAAGCAAAAAGAAAAAAGAATTTAAAAAAAGTGAAGATAGTGTAAGGAGCCTCTGGGACAACGTCAAGCATACCAACATCAGAATTATGGGGGTGCCAGAAGAAGAGAGAGAGCAAGATACTGAGAACCTATTTGAAGAAATAATGACTAAAAATTTCCCCCACCTGGTGAAAGAAATAGACTTACAAGTACCAGAAGCACACAGAACCCCAAACAAAAGGAATCCAAAGAGGACCACACTAAGACACATCATAATTAAAATACCAAGAGCAAAAGAAAAAGAGAGAATATTAAAAGCAGCAAGAGAAAAACAGTTAATTATTTACAGGGGAGGACCCATACGATTGTCAGCTGATTTCTAGACAGAAACTATGCAGGCCAGATGGGAGTGGCAAGAAATATTCAAAGTGATGAATAGCAAGAACCTACAACCAAGATTACTCTACCCAGCAAAGCTATCATTCAGAATTGAAGGGCAGATAAAAAGTGTCACAGATAAGAAAAAATTAAAGTTCATCAACACCAAACCAGTATTATATGAAATGTTGAAATATATTCTTTAAGAAGAAGAAGAAGAAAATGTTAAAGGTAAAAATTATGAACAACAAATACATATCTATCAACAAGTGAATCTAAAAATCAAGTGAAGTGAAAATTTGATAAACAGAATAAACTGGTGAATATAATAAAATTAGGGGCATAGAAAGGGAGTGCACTGATAATTCTCAGGGGGAAAGAGGTGAGGGGGAGTGCAGGGAGAGACTGGACAAAAATCACACACCTATGGATGAGGACAATGGTGGGGAGGTAAGGGCAGAGTGTGGGGTGGGAGCCAGATGAAGGGGAGATATGCGGGAGAGGGGGGGAGAGGAACCAATGTAATAATCTAATCAATAAAGATTTATTAAAATTAAAAAGAAAGAAGAAAGAAAGAAAGAAAGAAAGAAAGAAAGAAAGAAAGAAAGAAAGAAAGAAAGGAAGGAAGGAAGGAAGGAAGGAAGGAAGGAAGGAAGGAAGGAAGGAAGAAAGAAAGAAAGAAAGAAAGAAAGAAAGAAAGAAAGAAAGAAAGAAAGAAAGAAAGGGGGAGGGAGGGAGGGAGGGAGAGAGAGAGAGAGAGAGGAAATGTTTAGTTTATAGCATTATTAAATGATGAAGATTGGACATTTAATGTTATTCATAAAGAGATTCCTTGGATGGCCCTTTTGGAAAATAGTACCCCATTCAATTCTTTTATGTTTTTAAGGTACAATAACCCCTTCTTTCTTTTGAAAGTGCCACTATATACCCACCGATCAGCATTCTTTATCACTTGGCTAATAGGTCCATGTAAACATTGCTAACTTTTTCCCAAGTCATTAATGGATTTGGGTCAGACTAAGATCATTATCTCTTTTAAAAAATGTGCAAAGTACACTTTCTGTCCTTTAAATTCAGCAAAATTTGCACATTTAAAAACAGCTTTATAAAGTTCAGTCTGCAGAAGGTTAATGGCATTTTCCTTTCTGTATTTAAAATGCTCACATTCTACTTATCTTGCAATTAATCAATATCAGCACAAATGGCAAGTATGCATGGACACCCACTGCTCGATGGCTTTTTATACAAACCACAAAATCCAATTGACATTTTGTGCTATTTTCTCTTCTTATTTAAACCTCATAATAACCTTTTGCTCTTCAGAATTTTGTTTTATTTTTAGAACTTTGCTTACTTACTGAATAGACCTAGTGTGTATCATCTACAAGTGCCCAGATGATCAACCATGATAAAACATCCATGATGAAAAAAAAAACCCACAAATTTATTTCAATAGCATCATATCAGAATGACTTTGGGATGGAATTTAATGGCACATTGCTGTAGGCTGGCATCCTTTTTGTCCCTCTTCCTCAAAGTGTCAGGAGGTAAAACTAGAATTTTATTAATTCATATCATTATGTAATCGCCATATAGATTTAATTATCATATGGGCATGGCATAGGCACTGTCTTTTATAGGTATGATATGTATGTATATGTACACATACTCAGCATTTGGTGTCTGGATAAAAATTGTGAAACAGCATAAATGACACACAAAAGAAAGTATCTAGTTGTGTAATCTTCAGGATACACTGTTAATCATTAATTGTAGACAAAAGCATTTGATTTTACAATAATTATTATCTGACTTATAACTGAGAGAAAACCTATAGGGCAAAGTAATTTAAATTATCTTAAATTATTACAGATTTTATCTATATTAATTAAAATGAAAATTCTCATCTTTTCTATTTAAATAATCACTTTTTATGTAGTGATTTTATCTTTCATTAATATGTAAAAATTATATTTTCTGAACTGTTTTACACTAAGTTCCTTTACTCATATTTTATATACTATGTGCAGTATGTTTGTTAATATATTCCAATACAATTTTACTGTATTATAAATATCATGTCATTGTTGGCATATAACATTCATTCGCCTAATGCCTGATCTATAAATTGTTTTACTATGTCCATTCTGATATTTACTTATCAATCAAATTGAGAAAGTTTATTAGCAAGTTCTCTAAAAACTTTACAGATAATTCATTTAGATTCTGAGAAATTAAAACCAAGGCACATATCACTAAAATATAATAGCAACTTATTATTAGTTAGCCAATGTTGAAAATCCCTATCTGTAATTGTGCATTTTTATAAGACTGTTAGCCAACAAACTGATACATTTGAAACAAGATTGAAACTCTGGTAGCTATGAAAATCTATATATATAAAAGCCCAGTACCAGAAGGGTAGAATGAACAGAATGACCAGTGGCTATGACACACACTGTGGCAGCCAACCAGCCTGATCCAGGCCCCATTCAGACCCCCACCAACCAGCCTAGACAGGCCCCCAATCAGAGGTGGGGCCAGCCAGCCAACTTCCCTCAGCCCCTCTCACTGGCCTGCTCCACCCCCAATCGGCCCCTACCACCTCAATCAGGGGCAGAGCTGGCTGGCCAACTACCCATGGCCCCTCCTTCCACCAGCCCAGCCTGATGGGCCCCCATTGAGGCAGGCCAGCCAGGCTCCACCTATGCACTAATTTGTGCACCAGGCCTCTAGTAAATAAATAAGTAACTTATGTCTATCTTAGATAGGTAATATAACATCTATAACACAAATGCAAATAATTTCATTTTCAGATAGTTTTAAGCCCCCACCTCAAGGTACTACTTACATTTAATTTATACAGAATTTTTGAGAGACCTGAATATCTGACTTCCCAGATTGCCCTTGTTATGAGAAGAAGTAGCCTACTTCTAAAGGAAGAGCAAATATAGCCTGTGAGAAGGGACTTCTAAGAGTGAGGCAGGTGGTAAATATTATACAAATTTGACACAAGAATATTAAAATTTTCTGAAATAATTTAACATAGTAGGAAGGAGTAAAATCTGCTTTGTGTTCTAAGATATTACAATCACTCTGAACTATTGCAAAATGAATAAATATGTACACTATGTTATGGGCTGAATTGTGTCTCTCCCCAAATTGATATGTTGAATCTATAACTGCAATATCTCAGACTGTGACTGATAGTATTTGGATAGAGGGACTTTCAAGGGAGGCTCTGGGACATTTCTTTAGCTACCAACAGACATTCTCTTTATTGTTTATCATTTAGTTAAAGGTTAAGAAGGAAACTGATGGGAATTTATGAATGACTTCCTATGTGAAATCTGAGATACTTACAAGGAAGTGTGATTGAAATTTAGACCATTATAATAGATAATTCCCTGACTGTACCTTGACAAAATAGACATAATTTTATAACTTAAAAGAATTTTAATATTTATTGATTTCAGAGAGGAAAGTGGAGAGAGAAAGAGATAGAAACATTAATGATGAGAAAGAATCATTGATCAGCTGTCTCCTGCATACTCCTTACTGGGGATCAAGACCACAACCCAAGCATGTGCCCTAAACCAGAATCAAACCCTGACCTCCTGATTTATAGGTTGACTCTTGACTACAGTCACCCCCAACTACCCTCCCCTGCAAGAATTTTTTGAAAGGAATTAGTGAATAATCGGTCTACCAGAGCACCATAATTGTGTTCTCATAATTCCCCTGAACATGCTACTGCTGAACAGCAATAAGTTTTGGTCTTCTAATAGTGGAAGACTTAAAGTTATTTGATTTGTGCAGACACAGTCCATTCCTATTACAATATAAATAGTGGCATACCAACATTGCTGTCACCAAAATTAAATCACCATTTAAGTTTGTTTCAGGTTTCTTTAAAGAAACCATTAAACTTCTATATATTTATCAAAGTAATATTATTGCCAAGGAAGTAAATATAATAGGACTACCTGTTTACTTGTTCCAGAGGACAATTATTAAACTTCCATATCAGTCTTACTAGCAAGCATCTGTCCGCAATCTGCAAGTACAAAACCTAAAAGATCTCTTACGTCCCCATTTTTTTTCTTTCCTTTTTTTTATAAAATATATTATATTGATTTTTCACAGAGAGGAAGGGAGAGGGACAGAGAGGTAGAAACATCGATGAGAGAGAAACACCAATCAGCTGCCTTCGCCCATCCCCCACTGGGGATGTGCCCACAACCAAGGCACATGCCCTCGACAGAAATTGAACCCGGGACCCCACAGTCCGCAGGTCAATATTCTATCCACTGAGCCAAACCAGTTTTGGTCGTCTGCATTTCTTAAGGGACGGAGACTGTGACTGAATTGTTTAAATGGAAGCTCGAAGCATAATCTACTAATTATTAGTTTTCTCCTTTGGGAATTTTGTGTTTCTCGGTTGAGAAATAGCAATAATAATCAGGTTACATATAAAATCTGATTTTGTTATATACTGTCACATAACAAGTTTTATTCTCTAAGAAACCATTTTAATTTTTTTCAAATTTTGATGGATCAGAAATTTGGAAAAGACTTGACTGAGTGATTTTCTCAGATCATTGCCCCAGCAGGTAGCAGGACAGGGGTCAGGGCATCTCTCTCTCTCTTTCTCTCTCTCTCTCTCTCTCTCTCTCTCTCTCTCTCTCTCTTTTCTCTCTTGGACTCTTTCTGTTAAAACTGCATAAATTTAAATGTGATTACGATGGAAGTAATTGTTTTAGTCAGAATCTTTTGTGTTTGTAAGTAAAAACAAAACAACAACAACAAAAAAAAAACACACTTTTTCCTGTAAGAATTAAATGCCAATGTAATTAACTTTAACTGAAGTAGATAATTTTCCTTAAACTTCATTTTCTTGTTTCTCAAAATCTCTATTATCTATCACATACAAACATACAAAAAAAAACAAAGAATACTGACAAGGTAAAATCTGAATCATTCCATATTCAGTATTCACACCTGTAAAATGAAAATCATTGACCCTAAATGATTTCCAAGCACCATTCCTATTCTTGAGATTAAAACTAATTCTTGAGGTCTGGAATGTTTTCACTCTCTTATTGTATTTATACAGCCTTTCTTAGTCATACAACTAATCAAACATTCATTCAATAAAAACATGAGTGCTTATACTATCCACTGTGCTAAAAGCAAATGATATACTTTTGGACAATATAATATGGCCCCAACCCTCATGGAAGATATTTCATAAGGAAACAAACAGGCTCATCACTTACTATTGCTTTCTTGTCATCACTTACTTGCTTGGCTCCTCCATGTCTCCATCACAGAATATCGTAGACTAGAGTTTGGTGCATAACATTTATCCCTCAGCCAGCCTGCACCCTCTCCAATCTGGGACTGCTCAGGGGATAGCAGTCGGACATCCCTCTCACAATCTGGGACTGCTGGCTCCCAACCACTCTCCTGCCTGCCTGCCTAATTTCCCGTAACTGCTTCTGCCTGCTAGCCTGATCACCCCCTAACCGCTCCCCTGCTGGTCTGATGATACCTACCTATTCCCCTGCTGGCCTGATCACCCCCAACTGCCCTCCCCTGCCAGCCCAATCATCCCCATCTGCCCTCCTCTAGCCCCCAACTGCCCTTCCCTGCTGACCTGGTAACCCCAAACTGCCCTCCCCTGCTGGCCCAGTTGCCCTCAACTGCCCTCCCCTGCTGGCCATCTTGTGGAAGCCATCTTTGACCACATGGGGTGGCCATCTTTGACCACAGGGGCAGTCAACTGGTGTGAGGGTCAATTTACATATTGCATCTTCATTATATAGGATACTCTTCACTTTTGTGTTCATCTAGCATATCATTGCTCCATATGTTCTTGGAATATCTATAACTTTTGCTCCTCTGTCTCCACATATTTTTAACTATACCACTAAATTTTGTTCTATGTTTCTGCTGTAACCAAGTGTGCTCTAACCAAGTACGAAGCAAAGTAAAAATTATAAGCAATGTCCTTCTTTGCTAGACTGTGGAATAAACTGTCAGAAGTTGTTCTTGCTGATAAAACATTCAATCCTCAAATTCCCTACCAGTATGATAATTTTAAGGTAAATTAATTACATAGTATATTTACATACTATTACTATTAAAATTACTTTTGCCTTAAAGTGCAGACTCATCACCATAGGTCAATAGATGAAGCTAAACTCTTCATTCCATTTCATAATAGCTCAATTGCACTGGAAAGTCAGTAGCACTACTTGAAACTAGTATGACATCATTAGCCTAATTTTAATTTTAGTTGTTAAGAGTAAGAATTTTTTTCTTGGAATATCTATGCTGCTGATTACAATATAGTCCAAGTGATTTGGACATGTTCTTTAGTATCCCAATCACAACATTCTTAACCTTTAAAAATAACAGGACAATGCAATATACAGATGATGTATTATAGAATTGTATACTTGAAACCTATATAATGTTATTAACCATTGTTACCCCAATAAATTCAATTTAAAAAAGAGAAGAAAAGCCTTTGTTTGAAGGAAATCATAAAAATATAAAAATAATAGGAATAAATCGTACTTTTAGCCAAGATGAAATAACAGATCCAGATGTATCCTCTCTTCTGAAAAAAACTAAAAAACGGGCCAAAAAAAATAGAAGCAGGGGTTTGCAAGATTCTAGACATCAGACAAATCAGGACAGTGATCCCTAAGAAAGAGGAGACAAACCAGGCAATACCTGTCATTGCCTCAGCCTCCTGCCTTAAGAGGTTTTCAGGGCACAGCACAGAGAGGTGAAAGTGAAGTGGAGATGGCAAACTATTTGAGTTGGGAAACTGAGAAAAGCAACACAGCTAGAGGGTTTAGAACACAGGACTGGAGAGGATAAAGTGGCACAGAGAACTCCAGCAATCTGCAGAGGGGCCCCTTTGACTATTCAGCTGAGTATGAATCTGTGCACTTTTGTGAGAAACTTACCCAATGCTGGAGAAGAGTGCCAAAAAACATTGGAGGTAATAGTGCCTGAAATCCTCTCTTGGTCAGGAACAATGCCTGTTCTCTCTGGTCATGATGCAAAACTCAAAATTCATGCTGCCTTGTGTACAATACATAAAGAAACTTGCCTGCACAATGGTAGAAAATTCGACCAAGATTGACCACTGTTCTGATTATGCATAGTAGATTTTAAAAGCATGACCCAAAATATTGAAACTGTTTACATGTATTTTAAGAAGGTAAAGAATATATGTGGAACCCAGTCCCTCAAATCTCTTCCCCCACTTACAGCTGTCAAAAATACATAACCAACACCCTACAGAACAAAATGTACAATGTCTGACATACAATAAAAAATTACCAGACAAGAAAAGAAAAAGGGAAAAGTAACCTTTTACTAGTAATTGGAAGATAAATCAATTAATCTATATCAACCCAAAAAGAAGGCATAAAAAGAGAACAAAGAACAGATGGGGATATAGAAAATACATAGTAAGATGATAACACATTTATATTTATCATATGAATAACAAATAAATGTAAAAAGGTTAAATATCCCTCATATACGGCAGAGAGGGACAGATTAGGCTTTTTAAATTTTTTAAAAATATATTTTATTTATTTTTTACAGAGAGGAAGGGAGAGAGTAAAGAGCTAGAAACATCAATCAGCTGCCAAGGTACATGCCCTTGACTGGAATCCGCAGTCTGATGCTCTCTTCACTGAGCCAAACCAGTCAGGGCAGACTGGATTTTTTAAAGCCACGTGCTGCCTTACTTAAAACACACTTCAAGTTTGTAGACACCAAAGAATTAAAAATAAAAGAGTGAAAAATTGAACATGCTAACAGGATTCATAGAAAGACAAAGTATACTCTGGAGCATAGATTATATGGAGTAAGGAAGATCCTATCTAATAAAAGAGAAACATGCAAATTGACCATACCTCCGCTATCCCCACAAGCCACGCCCACCAGCCAATAAGGGAGTATGCAAATTAACCCCACCAATATGGCTGTTAATTTTTCTATCTAGGCTCAGAGTGCAGACTGAAGACAGGGTAGAAGGAAGCCAAGTGCTGCAGAAGGGAGCAAAGCTGCAGAGAAGCAAGCAAGCAGGGCAGTGGAGAAGGAAGGGAAGCAGGCAGAGCATCGGAGACTGCCACAGGAATCTTCCTGCAAGGGACCTCTAGTCCTCTATAATAAAAAACTAATATGCAAATTGTTCCTACAGGCTAGAGTTCAACTGAACAGGAGTTAGATGTGTGCTGACCACCAGGGGGCAGTGTGTGGAATATGGTGGGCTATGGCAGTGGGACAGGCAGGAGGGGAGAAGGGAGCCCCCACCCCCCGGCCGGAGGCCACTAGGGATCCTACCCATGCATGATTTTTGTGCACTGGGCCTCCAGTAAAATATAAAGATAAAGACATTAATCCACCAATAGGCCCTCTAAATGCTAATGTAGAGAGTAGTTCTGCCTATAAATAGTGATGGATGGAGACTTGACTTTGGGTGATGAACACATAATTCAATGGATAGATGATGTGTTGTAGAATTGTGCCCCAGAAACCTGTATAATTTTGTTAACCAATGTCACCCTAATAAATTTTTTAAAAAAGAGAATACTATTCTCCACCATGATAATTATAGTGCTGAATAATCTTCCCTTTTCAAAGGGTAAAAACTTCATTTAAATTTACTATTAAGTAAAATCTGGATCCCTGTTAGCTTTCCTTACTTCAGGATACAATCTGAGGAAATAGCTCAAAACATGACAGATAATTAATACAGGTAGAGATCTTAAATAATTAGTATAGTGATTTTCTAACTGTCTTCACTCAACTCTAAAATTAACCTTGCAATAATTTTTAAATCATTTAACTAACCAATTGAATTCTTAAATTATACAATATTTTAAGATGTCATCTTGCTACTGTGACATGAAAATAAATATTTAATGAAATAGAAGTAGTTTAATTAAAATATATAAATTTGGATATATGAAATGTATAAATGAGATATATATGTATGAGATATATAGATGTACATGTGATATATGTTTTTCCTCTCTACCTGAATATATAACACTACTCTTTTACAGCCTGTAAATATATCTAAAAGAATGATAATGTGGTCATTATATACAATTAAAATAATCATTTCTCATCCTCTTCTTTCTGTATGTTATTTTTTTAGATGTGATTATAAATTAAATGTATGCAAGTGTCTTTTCTATAAGAAATAATTTATTTTAGACATTAGCAATATTAGCAAAAATTCTGTTATTATCTTGGAACTTTTGTTATACTTCTCACAAACAAATAATAACAATGAATCATGTTTTTTTAGTTTATGCTGATTGAATAATTCCACTGTTGCATTTAACTAAAAAAATTAACTTTATATTTTAGAATGACAGTACAATTTTGTCAACATAAACCATCAAACCACAGATAACGAAATTATTTAGTTAGGTTTTATATCATCATGAAAGAATTGTCTTTATCTAAATTACCTGCTAGAAGATTCAGTCAAAATACCTAACTCCATTAGTAATACAAAATGCAAATGGCTGTAGAAAGTAAAGTGAGATTCCACTAAAGGTTTGGCCTCTCCATTCTCCCATATATGGAAGAGGAATGACCCACTTCTAGTAGCTAAAGAACAGTTGGAATATTGATGAGCCTTAATGGAAAGAGAAAATAGCTTTTTAACAAATGCTTTAAATGGTCTGATGCTTGGGATGATTTAACAATTAAGATCCTTACATTTCAGTATAGGTTTCTGTTCCTCTGGCAAAATTCCGTACTTATTGCAGCATTGATAAGAGTGAGTAACCTAGGAATGTATTTGCTTCTAACCAAAAAATGCATGACAGGAAATTCAAGTATTTGTGAAATCTAGAACTTCTTTTCACATCAAAAATTATAAAAACTGCCCTAGACAGTTTAGGTCAGTGAATAGAATGTCTGGCCTGCAGACTGAAGGGCCCCATGTTTGATTCCAGCTAATGGCACATGCCCAAATTGCAGACCCCAGTAAGGGGTATACAGGAGGCAGCCAATCAATGATTCTCTCTCATCACTGATACTTATATTTATCTGTCCTTCTTCTTTCCTCTCTGAAATCAATTTTATGAAAAAAAAGAAGAAGAAGAATTCTAAAAACAGTAATTGCCTTTTTTGGGAGGTGAACAGCTTTAACAATAAAAGATAAAACAAATATTTCATGCATAAATGTAATCAGACTAATCTCATTCAAGTTCAGATTTTTAATCATAATTGTGACTATCTGTAACCTTCTTAGTCATGAAACATATTTGTGTTATGATATTTGTATTTAAATAAATTAAAAATATCTACACTATTTAAGAAGATTCTCTGGAAATAAGATAATTTTTACACTACAGCAAAAACATAATTCAATATTATTTATTTCAAGTTTCTAATCACTAAATTTTTATCCATATCAGAGACTGCAATTATACGTAAATTCATTTAAATGTCTGCCTTGCCCCCATAGTATTGGAAAGGCTACCTAGATTAAAGATATCAATGTAGTTTTGTGATGTTACTTTATAGGAAGCTGTTCAAGTCAAGGAAATCCAAGGCAGATACTTAACTTCTTGTAAAGTTAATAAGTATTAGGGCAGCGAAATCATAACCATAAAAAATGACAATCATCTCATCTAATAAAAGAGTAATATACAAATTAAACATCACTCCACTACACCCAACAACCACGCCCACTAGTCACACCCACCAGCCAATCAGGAGCAGTACTCAAATAAGTAGGCTACAGCCATGGAGCAAGCAGGAGGGAGGCTTTTCAATATGAATACCTAAAACTTCAGGATGTTCAAAAAGATAACTCCAACTGTAAAGAATGTAACATTTCTTTCAAAACTGTATTTTGTTAGCAAAAGAACAGAGTTGCTGTAGATTGCTCAAGACCTGTCTTTTGTTCCAGCACCTCTGATCTAATCTATATAAATCAAAGCCTAAGCGACCAAACCACGGAACAACCAGTCAACTGGTCGCTATGATGCACACTGACCACCAGGGGACAGATGCTCATCACACAGGATTGGTCTCCCTCTTGTCTGGATCAGGCCTGTAGGGATTGGACTCCCTCCTGTCTGGATCGGGCTGGCAAAGATCAGGCAGAAATTGGCTATCTGACATCCCCTGAGGGGTCCTAGATTGTGAGAGGGCGAAGGCCAGGCCGAGGGAACCCACTGGTTCACGAATCCATCCACCGGGCCTCCAGTTATAGAATAATTGGGCAATGATTAAGCATGCACATGTAATTGCCCTTTATTAGTCCACTGAATCCCAGGCTCAGTTCCTGGATGAGGGTGTGCCAGAGGCAGGCAATCAATGATTCTCTCTCATCATTGATGTTTCTCTCTCTTGCTCCCTTTCTCTTCCTCTCTGACATTAATAAAAAAAAATATTTTTTAAAGAATTATCTGCTTTAACTTTGTGGCTCTGAAACCCCAGCACTTTGCCTTATGTAGAGAACATAATAGATGTTTACTGTTTAAACACTATCCTGAAGTTGCTACTGACAACAATGTTGACATTCAATACATACACTTAACTCAAATATAAAATTAAATCTATTTCACGTCTCCTCTTTTTTATGTTTGTCAAAGAACTTCAAAATTTTCAGAATTATATAATATAAAGAAAAATACTCACTTATTTTCTTGCTTCACATTCTGGATAAATACCATGAATCTGAGATTTGTGTTATTATGATATTAACCTATTCCCTGAGTTCTCTGTTGAAAGTAATAGTTTATGTTTTGTTTGAAACATAGTTCTTATATCCTAAAATTCGTTCCTGTAGGCAATCATTGTACTTATTCCACTTAGGTGTAATTGTTACTGCTGTTAGCAGGTTGTAAAGATGAAAAGCTGTTGCTTCAAAGCTATACAAAAAATTCAGTAGTTGTGTTTTATGGTTAATATATACTTTAATGTATTTTCAAAAATCCTAGTGATTGGATATTTTATGCAACACACATTACTAGAATAAGGAAAACCAACAGAGTCAACAAAAAAGTCAAATTTGATTCACATCCTTTTCTGGATAAAAACTGCTTCCAATACCTTTAAACAGTTCTATCCTAAGAAACCTTGTGCT
The DNA here is from genome assembly GCA_004026805.1 of Lasiurus borealis. Classification (NCBI taxonomy): domain Eukaryota; kingdom Metazoa; phylum Chordata; class Mammalia; order Chiroptera; family Vespertilionidae; genus Lasiurus; species Lasiurus borealis. The sequence continues at coordinate 23,138 of PVJN01028071.1, forward strand.
TATTCCTGGTGTAACCATTATTTTATTATCTTACTTCATCGACATGATTGCAATTATCAATCAAATAAAAAGGTAAAAGAAATTACTGAATAGCTTTTATGTGCAAATAACTGTGCTGAGCAAAGGAGAGCAGACTTTCAGAGATGTCAATAAGGAAGCCCTGCTTTGTACCAATTCAAAATTATTTTCTAATGAATAAATCGTAGTCTTCCCAAGATCAGAAAAAAAGGCAAATTTTTATCTCTGTGATGGGTCCTTAGTCATCTACTTACTCTTCTTTTTGGTAAAAGAATTAAGTTTGCTATTTTTCTGTACCTTAAACTCAATCCCTAGAGAAGTTTCACCTAGAGAAAGGTCAGAAAAGAAGTGATGCCCATCATCACATGTCACTCTTTATCAGGGTCACGGTCAAACCTCAGTCCTTTGATAGCTAGTCCCAGAAATGCCTGGTTTGTTAAGCAGAGTAAAATATCCTTGATTTTTAAAAATATTTCTGTCTATAGGAATGCCTTCAAATATCACTGATAATTTAGTGGTAGGCGTTTCCCTTCTTCATAATTTTTTTAGAGAATTTATGAATAAATTTCTGAGAACAACTCTACTCATCCCTGAGGTTATATTTTGTTACCTATAAATATATATATTGTGTGTGTGTGTGTGTGTGTGTGTGTGTGTGTGTGTTTGACAGTCTAATTGGGTTATCATCCTTATCAGTGGTTGTAAGTATAAGTAGAAAATGAAACATTAATAACATGTAAATCAAAAGGTATTTAAAATGACCAAAGAGATAACATCATTAGGCCCACTTTTCTTGGCTGTGTTAATCAAGACATCTACATAATAAATTCATGTTGAGTTGAAGAACTGAGCAATAATTCACTATATTATTAATTGGTCAAGACTCTTAAATATTTATTAAAAACACTGTGCAGTGGGATTTAATGCTGAGATACAAGGGTTTAGAACACTTTTCCACTAACTTGCACTCAGTGAATGTTGCCTATGCTCAAGCTGGCTCTGAACAAACCTACAGGGAAAGAACCACTGGAGCAGTGTAACTGCCTTCAGTACCAATCAAATTATTTAATATGAAATAGCATTAAAATTTGTTTTACATATGATTTTTAATATAATTTAAATGGCTGAAACTGGTTTGGCTCAGTGGATAGAGCTTCAGCCTGCGGACCAGTCAAGGGCATGTATCTTGGTTGCGGGCGCATCCCCAGTAGGGGGCATGCAGGAGGCGGCTGATCGATGTCTCTCTCTCATCGGTATTTCTAACTCTCTATCCCTCTCCCTTCCTCTCTGTAAAAAATGAATAAAATATATTTAAATTATATATATATACATATATACATGTATGTATATATGTATATATACATATATAATTTAAATATATATATTTAAATTATATATATACATATATGTATATATGTATATATATATAATTTAAATATATATATATAATTTATATATATATGTATATGTATTTATATATATATATATATATATATATATATATATATATATAATTAAATATATATAAATTTAAATCTCTTCCAAAGAGTGGGTAACTGCATACTTTGTGAGAATCTTGGATGACACAATCATAAGTTTGTAACACAACTCTAGCTAGGTAACAAAATATTGTCTGTTTTGTTATTTACTTTAAAACATTAAGAGATTGTCAAAAATACATATCTCACACAAACTGTGACCACTCTACCTATAAATGCATGCTTCTTCTTTTAGCTGAAGTGCATTTAATAAACCATCATCATTATGAAGTGTGAATTTTTACTTCATTTATATTACACTTTTGGCATTATGTCTCTTTCTTTCGGGTTTATGATGTACGTATACATCATAATACTTAATAATCATAAACAGCTCATACAGTTGGTAGTAGAGAAGGGCATGTAATAAGAACAGAGCCACAGATGTTTAATAATTATTCATCTTATTAACTATAAATGAGAAGTTTTCTTATAGACCCTGGGAAACTGAAGGATAAAACAAGGCTGTAAAAAGATAAGATGTCTTGAGGGGTCCATTACTCAGAAAAGAAATATATTTTGAGAACAGACCAAGCTTTGATTTGGTTGCTGTGCTAGGACCCTGACCCTCTCCAGGAGTTTTTCTCAGGAAGGCTGATCATTCTGCGGTCCCAGGAATGGGGCAGAGTTGTTTATAACATCAAAGAAGAGTAATCACCATGTTATCAGACTTTGAGTCCCTGACGGCTGGCTGCAGACCTTCCCCTCCCTTTCCCTGTAATATTTGTATATATTTGCAAATCTTCTCCCTTGTCCTACCTAATAAAAGAGTATTATGTAAATTGACCACCACTCCAACACACAAGATGGCTGCCCCTATGTGGTCAAAGATGCCTGCTCCCATGTGGACACAAGACAGCCACAACAAGATGGCTAGCAGGGGAAGGCAATTGCGAGTGAACAGGCTGGCAAGGGAGGGCAGTTGGGGGTGGCCATGTCAGCAAGGGAGGACGGTTAGGGGTCATCAGAACAGCAGGAAAAGGCAGTTAGGGGCAATCAGGCCAGCAGATGAGCAGTTAGATGTCGATCAGGCTGGCAGGGGAGTGCTTAGGGGATGATCAGGCTAGCAGAAAGAAGTGGTTAGGGACAATCAGGCAGGCAGGCGAGTAGTTGGATTGTGAGAGGGATGTCAAACATCCCTCAAGTGGTTCCCAGATTGGAGAGGGTACAAGCTGGACTGAAGGACACACTTCCCTCCCCCAGCCCATGCACAAATTGTGTGCACTGGGCCTCTAGTGTAAATATAACTGGCAAGGATGGGGGGCAGGGTCAAAGCAGAATTTCCAGGATGACCAATTGCTCTCCCCATATTGCCAGCAGTGTTAGTATAAACTCTCAGACATGATTCAATCCTATGTCTGCTTAATTTGGCTCAAGTAGTAATAGGCAGCCTCAGACTCACTGTGTCTGGTTTCACAGTGAGTTGGATAACCTTATTAAGCCCATTTTACAAATGGGGAAGTGAAGGCACAGCGAAAACAAGCCACAAGTCTATATTAAACCATTATTAGAATTTGTTATCACAGTGTAAAACAATTCTTGCTTATTATCTCATAGTTCTGTCTCTCAATTCCAATAATTACAAGCTGTTGTTGTTCCTTGTGATTAAGCCCCATCTGACAGTGGTCTCAGAATAAAGATGTTAAAATCAAGTAGGCTAAAATAAAGTATTAGGGCTTTGTACTTTATTGGAAGCTCTGGAAAAGAATCAAACTCAAAGCCCATTCACTTATTAGCCTAATTCAGTTCCTTACAATTGTAGGATTGAGTTCCTTGGCTCCTCGTTGGCTGTGAGCCAGGGGGCAGTCTTTGCTCCTAGATGCTGCCTTCATTGCTTTCCATGCTTTCCATAAGCTCCCAGTCCTTACATATGGCCCTCCTCCCTCAAGACCTTCTCTAAGCTGGGAGTGTTCACTCCTTCTGTGACTCCAGCCAGAGTATGTTCTCTACTGATATGATTAGACTAGGTCCAACCAGATAAAGGCAGAACAATTGCTCTCTTTAAGGGCCAGTAATCTTAATTACATCTGGAAAGGTCCTTTTACCCTGTAATGTAACCTCCTCTCAGGTTCCAAGGATGATGTGTGGATATTGTTAGGGAGGCCATTGTTCAGCCTATCATGCTATTATTCAATTTTTGTATTGGTTTTAGTTTCATCTACCCTGATAAACCACTTAAGAGTAATTTATAAGAGTAAAGATAATCTATTCCAATTTACTTAGCAGCAAGACACCTTAATCAAAGTGCTTACAACTACATAAGAATGATAATCTAGACATAGGCAGCTTTCCAATATTCCTCTTTCTGCTCATCTTACCCAGTTTCCCAGGAAATTTCAGATATGGGGCAATGGGAGAAGATCAAATAAAAAAGAGGCTGTCATTTCTTAGTCAAGAGGCTAGAACTCCAATTTTCTTCCATCATTCTCTACGCTTTGGTTATATATAAACTATAAAAAAGGGGTGACAGTATAAACTTCCTCAGCAACTCTGAAAATTAAGTACATCTGTTTCTATGCATTTGTCCTAAGTTTTATCATTATTGGCTGCTGTACCAAAGACTGTCATTATTCAATTACTCTTTCTTAAATGCTGCTGAAAAATTATGTGATAATGCACCATAAGGTATAAAGCCCTTTCTTTATATAACTATCAGTCATGAATAATGATTTACAAACCTACAGAAACTCATACCAATTAATGATCCTATTCATTCTTGGTTTATAAATTATTCACAAAAAGCATGCTAATTAATTTGACCCAAGTGATCATCAGAAATAAAATCTTGAGCTGGCTTATGGGGTTCCTTAATATGTTTTATTCATTCTATTGACAAGGTCTCAAAGTCA
>PVJN01028072.1:0-27505 GCA_004026805.1 Lasiurus borealis
TAACTATAAAAAAGCTAGAAAAAGAAGAAACTATATACAAAGCAATTTAAAAAAATAATAAAGATAGGGTAAAGATTTTTAAAAGGGAGTAGGAAATAAAGAATAATCAGTAAAAACAGTATTTCTTTGAAAAGATTAACACTACTGACAAACCATTAGCTAGTTTGACCAAAAAAAAGAAGACTCAACTTACTAACATCAAGAATCAAAGTGGAGACATCACTACTGACTTTACAGAAATAAAATGGATTGCAAAAGAACACTATAGCCCTAGCCGTTTGGCTGACTGGCTAGAGCATCGGCCTGCGGAATGAGAGTTCCAGGTTCAATTCCATTCAAGGGCACATGCCTGGGTTGCAGGCTCAGTCCCCAGTAGATGTGCAGGAGGCGACCGATAGATGACTTTAATCACTGATGTTTCTCTGTTTCTCCCTCCCTCCCTCCCGCCTGCCTTTCTCTGCCTCTCTCTCTCTCTCTCTCTCTCTCTCTCCTTCCCTTCCTCCCTTTTTCTCTCTCCCCCCTCCCTTTCTCCTTCTCTCCCTCTCCCAAATCAATAAAAGTACATTTAATTTAAAAAATACTATAAACAAGTGTATGCCAACATATAGTCACAGAGATGAAATGGAAATACCTAGAAACAAACTACCAAAACTGACTCAACAAGAAGTAAAAAACAAACAAACAAACAAAACAAACCTGATGAACCTGTAACAAGTAGAAATTAAAACAGTAATTTTTAAAAACTGACCAAGTCCTCCTGTGTACTGAAGATTGCCTGTTGATTCTGGGTCAGGATACATTCCTGAGTTTAGAGCATCCATCTCCAGGAGGGGTTGTGCAAGAGGCAGCTAATGCTTTGTGCTCATATGATGTTTCTCTCTTCCCCCTCCTCTCCCTTCCACTCTATCTAGAAATCAATGGAAAAAAATAGCCTCAGGTGAGGATTACAAACAAAAGAAAACAAAATCTTGACCAAAAAAAGCCAAGGGCCATATGACTTCACTGACGAATTCTGACAAACATTTAAAGAATAACATCAATGTTTCTCAAACTCTTCCAAAAAGTATAAGAGGAAAATATATTTCCTTAACTCATTCCATGAGGGTACCTTACCCTGATACCAAAGACAAAGATTTCACAAGAACAGAAAACTACATACTATTATCTCTCATTAATATAGATACCAAAATCCTCAATAAAATACATACTAGCAAACCAAATTCAACAGCATATTAAGAGAACTATAGGCCATGGATTTATTTATCTCAGTAATTAATGCAAGGGTGGGCCAACATCAAAATCAATCAACTGAAAAGAATTAATCACCATGTTAATAGAATGAAGGGGAGAAAAATAGCACGATTATTTAATTGACAGAAAAACATTTCACAAATTCTAAAACCCTTTCATGATAAAAACACTCAACAATTTAAAAATAGAAGAAGCTTTCACAACTTAATAAAGACTATCTATGAAAAACTCAACTAACATACTCAATGGCAGAACACAAAGCTTCCTACTAAGCTGAGGAACAAGACGATATTTACTCTTGCCATTTCTATTCAACATTGTTTGGAAGTTCTAGAGGGCAATTAGGTTAGAGGAAAAGAAATAATAGGCATACAAATTGAAAAGCAAAAACTAAACCCAACTCTTTTTGCAAATGTCAGTATCTTATACAAAGAAAATCCTAGCCCTGCCCGAGTGGCTTAGTTGGTTGGAGCATTGTCCCATACATCAAAAAGTTGCAGGTTTCATTCCTGGTCAGGGCACATAGGAAAAGCAACCAATCAATGTTTTCTTTTTTCTCTTCCTTTCTCTCTAAAAAATTTCAAAAAAAAATATAACCCACCCTAGGCTCAGTGGATAGAGCGTTGGCCTGCAGACTGAAGGGTCCAGGGTTTGATTCCAGTCAAAGGCATGTACCTTGGTTACAGACTCCTGGCTCTAACAGGGGACACGTTAGAGGCAACCAATCAATGTGTCTCCCTCACATCAGTGTTTCTCTCTGTCTCTTCCTTTTCTTTCCACTCTCTCTAAAAATTAATAGAAAAAATATCCTCGGATGAGAATTTGAAAAAGAAAAAGTAAAAACAAAAAACATCACCAAATATCCTTGGGTGAAGATAAAAAAAAAAAAAAAAAGTCCTAGACAGTCCACAGAAAAACTACTAAACCTAATAATATAAGTTCAACAAGGATGGCAGAATACAAGAATACAGAAAAATCAGTTATATTTCTATACACTAACAATGAACATCTGAAATTAGGAAATAATTCTACTTAGAATAACAGCAAGAATAAAGTACTTAGAATAAATTTAACCAAGAAGGTAGAAGACTTGCACACTAATAACTACAGAACAATGAAAAGGCTCCCCTGCCCAACCACAGAGGAAAGGCCATGGGAAGACATAGTGAGAAGGTGGGCATCTAGAAGCCAGAAAAGGAGTACTCAACTGAAACTAACCATGCTGATCTGGGGGTTACAGCCTCCAAAAGTATGAGAAAATAAATACCTGCTCTTTAAGTCATCCAACATTTTGTTATAGCAGCCTGAGTTGATTAATACAGTAATGAAATACAGGCAGTCCTTGGGTTATGTCAGACTCAACATAAGTCGTTTCGTGGTTACGCCACCATCTCCCATTTATTTATTAAAAAAAAGAAAAGTTCCTCATTTCGAAGTATGTACATATGTGCTTTATGTTTTTTATTATTTATTTATCACAAGTAAAAGTCAGGAGTTGTTATCTTTCTTTTAAATGTTTTTGTTTCACTTCATTACTGCTGTTGTATGTGCTCCAAGTAAGGGCTGGAGGAGGGTTCTGAATTGTGGCAAAAATCCGTCGCACTGTACGAACGGATCTCCAACATTACCCGAGTACCTGCTCTTACTGATGTGTACAACAACATGGATGAATCTCAAAGATACTATGCTAACTGAAAGAAACCAGATACAGAAGACCATATATTGTATAAGGAGGCCTGGTGCATGATATTCATGGCCCAGGGTCCGCCTAAGCCAGAACGCAGACATCCCTCTCGCAGTCCAGGACCCCTCGCTCCTTACCGGGTTTCCTACTCCTTAGTGCTGGTCTTCCCCCCCCACACACACTGGTATGTGGGGGCGGGGGGGGGAAGAGGAGGCAATCGGGGGCCAGGCCAGCCGGGGAAAGGGCTGTGGGAGGTTCAGGCACTGCAGTCATGCCCCATCCTGCCTCTGTGGAGGCACACAGACTGCCATGGATGGCCTGGCAGTGCAGGCTCACTGGCCCTGCCTCCCCCTGCCACTGGTCATTCTACCGTCTGGTCTAATTAGCATATTAGCTCTTTATTATATAGGATGTTCAAAATAGGCGAATCCATAGAAACAGAAAGAATATTAGGGGATGGGTGAGGGAAAATAAGGAGTGACTATGTAGAGACATACCTCACTTTATTGCACTATGCTTTGCTGTGCTTCACAGATACTGCATTTTGCTGTTATTTTTTACATATTGATGGTTTGTTGCAGCCCTGCATCATGCAAGTCAATCAGCGTCATTTTTCCAACAGGCTCAGCTGATGATTATAATTTTTTAGCAATAAAGTATTTTTAAATTAAGATATGTGCATTGCTCTTTTTGACAAAATGCTATTAAACAGACTATACTATAGAGTAAGCTTATAACTTTTATATGAACTGGGAAATAAAATATTTGTGCAGCTCGGTTTCACTTTATTGCTGTGGTCTGGAACCAAAACTGCAATATCTCCAAGGTATGCCTGTAATTGGTACAGGATACCTCTTTGATGTGATGAAATGCCAGGAAATTGGACAGTAATGATTACTATACAACATTTGAATGTCCTAAAAGCTATTTACAGTTTAAAATGGTTAAAATATCATTTCTTCTCCTTTTGGCTATTATCAGTATAAAATTATTAAAACAGTAAATTTTATTTTAACTTAAAAAAAATAAATATTGAGCCTAGCCAGTATGGTGCAAGGTAAATGCAAAATGAATTAACCACGAGGTATCTTCATATTCACTGGAATGGCTATAAAGGAATGAATGTGGACCTATGAATCAGGTCACTGTTCCATTCCTGGTCAAGGCATTTCCCCAGGGTTGTGGGCTCAATCCCCAGGGGTTATGCAGGAGGCAGCCGATCAGTGATTCGAATTACTGATGTTTCTATTTCTTTTTCCCTCCCTCTCCTTCTTCTATGAAATCAATAAAAATATATAAAAAATAAAAAACAAATATTGAAAAATACAACTTCGATGACTCTCAAAGGCATTATGCTGAGAGAATGATGGCAGGTTCCATTCTAACATGAGTCCATTAATATACGTTCTCCAAAAGACAAAACCATTGTGATGATGACAAGATGAGAAGTTGCCAGAGGCTTGGAGAAGGATGATTACAAAAAAGAGCACAAGAGAGTTGTTGAAGGTGATGGAGTTATTCTGGATATACAAATTTATACATGTAATAAAATTCCTAGAATTGTACACAAAATGATCCATTTTCTATATTAAATTAAAAGTAAAATTTTTGTTACAAAATAATCCATTGATCTATATTGCCCTTGAGAAGGATCCCTGACCAATGCTTGATTTGTGACAAGAAGTATTAAGTATTAGCCATTTGGAAAGTTCACTGAGTTATGTGAATTCCACCAAAAAAAAAATCACTTATGACCATAGTTTGTCAAACATTTTTTCCAAGTAAAATGGTATGCCATGAAAAAAAAAAAACCACCTAGATTAGCTCAAACTCAATCATATAAGTACTTTATGCGTATTTTCACTTCATCATACAGATTACTAACAAGACATGTACTCAATGGTCAAGATTTAGTAAAAACAATTCAGGGCATTTTTAGGTAAAAATGGCATTTTTTTATTGTGTATGACAGTGGAAGACTATAATGATTACTCCAAGTGGCTTGGTGCCACTGCTTTGATTTGTGCATCAGCTGTCCGCATCAGCAGTTTGAACCACCACTTTCTTGCAACGTAAGTACAAATATCAACACAGTGCAAAGGATAAATAATCTCTTAATATCATCATGAAAATAGTTCTGACCTTACAGATTCCTGAAAGGGTCTCAGGAACCACCAGTGGAATCCATGAACCACATTATGAACTGGAATGATCAAGTCAATCCATTTTTGACACAGTTTTCTTGCCCTATTATAGCTGGAATTAATAGTTATATTTTCAGAATATTGCGGCATTTCTTTGGTTCTCAATTTGCTGAGGAAAAGAATATAGGGTTACTTGGCTACAGATAGTAAACAAACATACTTTTGATAGAAGTGTAAGCACTAGGATACTTCAGCAAAATTTAGTCTAATTACTATAAGTGCTCAGAGAGAGATGCAGACAAGAACCTACAGATGGCATAAACTACATAAACAGTTCAGGTAAAATCTCTTAAGACTGTGCAAAATAGATGGTAGTACATTCAAGTGAATAAACAGTTGTTAATACATTTAAGAAAAAAAATCTTTATATAATGACCTAATCAATAAGTACCAAATGCCATTGTATAATCTTCTGACTCTACAATTACTACAAGTGTGTTTATTACAGCTAAAAGAACACCCACCCAAAAACAGTTTTGCTCAGTGGATAGAGCGTCAGCCTGAGGACTGAAAAGTCCCAGGTTCAATTCCGGTCAAGGGCATGTATCTTAGGGGGTGTGCAGGAGGCAGCTGATCGATGTTTCTAGCTCTCTTTCCCTTTCTCTCTGTGAAAAATCAATAAAATATATTTAAAATAAAATAATAAAAGAACACCCAAACAGTTGGATATCTTTGGGAAGAGAATTGTACACTAAATTATATCCCTACTATATAGTAATGAATTGATCCTTAAAATTCTGTGTCATTCAAGAACAGTAAGTATAAAGGACTAGAATGACACATGACAAAGACTTTTTTTTTTAAATATATTTTATTGATTTTTTTACAGAAAGGAATGGAGAGGAATAGTTAGAAACATCGATGAGAGAGAGACAATCGATCAGCTGCCTCCTGCACACCTTCCACCGGGGATGTGCCCTTGACCGGAATTGAACCTGGGACCTTTCAGCCTACAGGCTGATGCTCCATACACCGGTTTTGGCTGATAAAGTCTTTAAAATCGCTAAGGGGATGCCCTAACTCAGTGGATAGAATGTTGGCCATGGACTGAAAGGCAGCAAATTCAATTCTGACCAAAGGCAAGTACCTGGGTTGCAGGCTCGATCCCTGACCCTGGTTGGGGTGCATGAGGGAGACAACCAATCGATGTCTCTCTAGCACATCAGTGTTTCTCTCTGGCTCTCCCCTTCCCTTCTACACCCTCTAAAAATCAATGAAAAAATATCCTCAGGCAAAGATAATTAATAAATTAATTAATAAATAAATATCACTAAGGGGAACATATTAGATCAAGAAATATTAGAACAAATATATGCATATTTGTAAAATGTAAAAACAATGTTACTTTCTCACTTAACTTTTTTTTTGTTTTGGCAAACAATGATTCTTACTAAAATGTTGTTTAAAATATAATAGATTAGAGAACAAGCTTATGATAACCAGATGGGAGTGGGGTTGGGAGGCAGGTGAACACAAGGTGAAGGGATTAAGAAGTACAAATTGGCAGTTACAAAATCATCATGAGATATAAAAGATAGCATAGGGAATATAGACAATATTATAACTATGGACAGTGTCATGAGAGTTATTGGGGGATCACTTTGTAAATTATATAATTGTCTAACCACTAATATAATTTTCAATGTCACTGAAACTAATAAAATATTCAATGTCAACTTAATTGAAAAACTAAAATAAAGAAAAAATATGTAAGGGGCTGACTGTTATTGTCTAAGAAATTTTTAATACAGTAAAAGTAACTCTTCAAAGCATTCTAAACGACCAGAAATTTGAGAACTGCTTCTCTAGGACATCAAAACTCAATAACAGAAAATTCTATAGGAAGACAGTCAGTACACAAAACAAAAATAATCAAATTAGCCCAAACCAGTTTGGCTCAGTGGGTAAAGCATCCGTATGCGGACTAAAGGGTCCGAGGTTTGATTCTGGTCAAGGACATGTGCCTTGATGCGGGCATATCCCCAGTAGGGTGTGTATAGGAGGCAGCTGATTGATGTTTCTCTTTCATCGATGTTTCTAACTCTCTATCCTTCTCCCCTCCTCTCTGTAAAAAAAAAAAAAAAAAAAAAAAAAAAAAAAAAAAAAAAAATCAATAAAATAAAAATAATCAAATTAGTGTTATTCAACGAGAAATAGAAAAAGAGAGACTATCTTGAGAAATGATTTACCAAACACTAAAATGCGCTAACATTTAATGAATAACAAATTAGTTTTTCTTCTTCTTTTTTTAATACATTTTTATTGATATCTTATAGAGAGGAAGGGAAAGGGATAGAGAGTTAGAAACATTGATGAGAGAGAGACATCGATCAGCCGCCTCCTGCACCCCCACCACTGGGGATGTGCCCACAACCAGGACACATGCCCTTGACCAGAATCGAACCCGGGACCTTTCAGTCCACAGGCCGACGCTCTATCCACTGTGCCAAACCGGTTTTGGCACAAATTAGTTTTTAAGAGGACCTTCCCACTCTAAGAGTATATAAATTATGGTACTATGAATGCTAGCTGGTATTTTCAATTGAAATGCCACTATCACATCACAACAGAAGAACAGATTTGATATATGCTACATACCATATTCATAATAGCATATATAAATACCATTAATCATTTATTTTGCATATTAAATCTACTGTGATAACACTCATTAAGCTATACAGTGGTACCTCGAGATACAAGTGCCCTAACATACGAGATTTTTGAGATACGAGTGGTCAAGCAAGCAATTTTTGCTTTGAAATACGAGCAACCGTTGAGATACGAGTAATCGCGCGGATCGGCCGGCTGCACACGACCCACCAGTTTACCTCAACTCGAGCGTCTCATAGTTCCCTACGCCTCAAGGTTATGGAACGAATTAAACTCGTGTCTCGAGGTACCACTGTATTGTAAAACTTGACATTATTATATGTAATCCTATCTAATAAAAGAGTAATATGCAAATGGACCGTGCCTCTGCTACACCACCAGCCAATCAGTCACAAGTATGCAAATTAACCCCAACCAAGATGGCTGTGGCCACCAAGAGAGCAGGAGGGAGGCTTAGGTTTTCCCAGTGATGGAGGAAGCCAAGCTTTCCTCAGACCTTGCCCAGCCCAGGCCTCCACTCAATGCTACAAAATTTCAATTATAGAAGATAAATTCCAACAAAAATAGCAGCAGCCACAAAGCTGGAGAGAGCAGGAGGCTAAGGTTGCCCCAGTGATGGAGGAAGCCAAGCTTTCCGCAGCCCTGACCTACCTTGGCTTCCACTCAAGGCTACAAAGTTTCAATTATAGAAGATAAATAAATCCCAGGTACCTCTTGGGTCGCCAGGGGGTGTGGCTGGCCTGCAAAGTACCACAGACCCCTCGCCCAGGCCACCCCACACCCCAAGGGAAACCCCACCCTGATCCAGGACACCCTTCAGGGAAAACCAGTTGGCTCCCACCCATGCACCAGGCCTCTATCCTATCTAATAAAAGAATAATATGCAGATTGACCATCATTCCAACACGTAAGATGGCTGCCCCCATGTGGTCAAAGATCCTGCCCCCCACAAGATGGCCAGCAGGGAGGGTAGTTGGGAGGGACAAGGCCTATAAGGGAGGGCAGTTGGGGGGGACCAGGCTTGCAGGGGAGGGCAGTTAGGGGTGACCTGGCCTGCAGGGGAAGGCAGTTAGGGGCAAACAGGCTGGCAGGGGAGTGGTTAGGGGATAATCAGGCTGGCAGGCAGAAGCAGTTAGGGGTAATTGGGAAGGCAGTAAGGCAAGCAATTGAGAGCCAGTAGTCCTGGATTGTGAGAGGGATGTCCGATGGGCAGTTGGACATCCCGCAAGGGGTCCCATACTGGAGAGGGTCCAGGCTGGGCTGAGGGACCCCCCCCCAAACCCCCCTGCACGGATTTCGTGCACCGGGCCTCTAGTTTTCACAATAATTCTGAGATAGGTACTATTACTATGTCCCATTTTCAGTCAGATACGAGTCAAACAAATATAAAAAAGAGAATCTGGGTATTCTCCTTAGGAGAGTTGGATAAACCTTTTCTGTAAGGTTTCAGACAGTAAATACGTTAGGTGTTAAAGGCTGTATATAGCCTCTGCCTTAAAAAACAACAAAAAACCTTTTCCAAAAAAAAGAAAAAATATATATACATATACATATACATATACATATACATATGTGCATGTATGTATTAGCTCTTGGGACTTACAAAAACAGACTAGAGCCGAGCCTTTCTCAAGTAGGTTCTCTTAATTCCATGAGAGAATTAAGCATTCTTGTTTGTCATAAATTTGCTTCTCTCTTACATATCTGGAATAGTATTTGTTATATATGATCTTTGGGATAACCAACTTTCATCTGCATTCAGTAAAACAAATACCAACAGCTGCATCTTATCTATCTCCAACAGAAAAAGCTATGAGCTTTTTTAAAGAATTGTGTTGATAATTCACAAACACCAACAAAGAGAAGTAGAAATACAGTGTTGTTTTACACTATGGCAGTCTTCACCAAGAACACTGATAATAATTAAAAAGTTAAATTTAAAACATATTTTCTCAATGCTTGAAGACTAGCCACTATCATAGTCACCTTGTACAGTCTAATTATACCCTCAGGGAAAAACAAATGATTAAAACACTTTACAAGACATATCATTTCAAAAAGACAGCTGTATAGGTCCCAGATTATTGAAGAGGACTCTGAACTAAAAAGCTACCCTGCCTTGTGGGGCAATGACAATTTAAGCCAAATGGAGTAAAACCAATACCTGAATGCAAAAAGGCCAGACAACTCCTTAAGGATTTTCAACAGTAACAGTCAAGCAACTCAAGCAATATTAAACAGAATATATAGAGTATGCCAAACATCATCAGTTCATAAATCCCATACTAATACTTTTTGCAACATAGCAAACATGTAAACAGATCATAAAGATGTAGCATTGACAGATATTTTCCAACTTAAATAATCATTACATTCCAGAAGTTTTCACATAAAACACTGCCTAAGTTAAGAGCACCTCGAAATGTAATTTCTAGGGCTTTTGTATCAGCACCTACAGCCTCATACGTTCATTTTATTTTATTTTACTCACTTTATTTTTTAATATGAAAATAACCATAACTTTTAAAGCTACAGACAACCTCTATGTGTAAATGCCTTGAAATAAATTTCTGGACCTTTGCTTGAATCCTATCTCCATTTATGACTACAATAAATCAATGGGAGATTAGAAAAAGGAAAGCACCATTGCATAGTTTAGAACACAAATTCTGGAACCAAACTTTGTGGATATGAGTCCTAATTCCACCTTTACTAGCTATATGACCTTGGGCAAATTCCTTTGCAGTGCCTAATCTGTAAAACATGCATGATAATAAATATACTTACAAGGTTTTCATAAGGATTAAATAAATTAGTATTTGAAAAATTAGATAAAAGCTCCTGGCAAAAAGCAGGTACTATAAGCACATCTTTTTAAAAAATATATTTTAATTTTTTTTTTTTTTTTACAGAGAGGACGGGAGAGGGATATAAAGAAACATCAATTAGCTGCCTCCTGCACAACCCCTACTGAGGATGTGCCCACAACCAAAGTACATGCCCTGAACCGGAATCAAACCTGGAGCCCTTCAGTCCACTGGCTGATGCTCTATCCACTGAGCCAAACTGGTTAGGACTACATATACATGTTAAATAGAAAAACAATCCTAGCCAATTTGGTTCAGTGAATAGAGCACTGGCCTGAAGACTGAAAGGTCCCAGGTTCAATTCACAACAAGGTTGCAGGCTCAATCCCCAGTAGAGGGCTTGCAGGAGGCAGACAATCAATGATTCTCATCATTGATGTTTCTATTTCTCTCCCTCTTTCTTCCTCTGAAATCAATAAAAATATTTTTTTAAAGAAAAAGAAAACATACAAAAAATATTGAAACATCAAGCTGATGCAGTGAGAACTCACACAATTAATAAATAATGTGAGCCTGACAAGGAAAGTTCTTCTCAGGGCAGCTGTCTCATTTCCTTGGTTCTTAACATTCAGCAGTACTATAGTCACAATGAGTACCTACTATGTGGAAAATATCAAAACTGAATTCTTTATATTCTCCAAAACAGCTCCTCCCACAGTCTCTCCCATCGTGGGTAAACGTAATTAACTCTGTACTTTGAATTGCTTAAACAAAAAACTTTAGAGTTTTCATTTCCCTTCTCTAACTCCCCACAATTATCCCTTAGGAAATTATGTTGGATCTAGCAATCCTACAGTCTTCAACCAATCTAAAATAGTCACAGTCCAAACCACTTTTCCCTTCTTCTACTTACTAGTACCCAGTTTAAGCTATCTTCACCGCTCACCTGGACTAATGCAACAACTTCCAACTTGGTATTTGTGCTAACACTCCTAGCTCCTCTTACTCCAATCCTATTCTCAACATAGCAGCCAGTTAGTTTGTTAAAATTAAGCCAAATCATCACATCACTCTCCTGCTCAAAAGGCTATTATGCTCCTGATTTTTTCACAGTAAAGTCAAAGTCCTACCTTCCCCTCAACTTTGCAATGAACCTTAATGTGCCAAAAAGAAAACAAAAAAGTCTTATTTTTAAAAGAAGAAAGGTTTGCCCTAACCGGTTTGGCTCAGTGGATAGAGCGTCGGCCTGCAGACTGAAGGGTCCCAGATTCAATTCTGGTCAAGGGCATGTACCTTGGTTGTGGGCACATCCCCAGTAGGGAGTGTGCAGGAGGCAGCTGATTGATGTTTCTCTCTCAATGAAGTATCTAACTCTCTATTCCTCTCCCTTTCTCTCTGTAAAAAATTAATAAAAATATACTTTAAAAAAATAAAAGAAGAAAGGTTTAACTGTCTAAAATGCAGCTGAGCCCAGCAGGCCTGGCTCAGTGGTTGAGCATTGACCTTTTTGTTGGTAGGGGCAACAATGACCAAAATGGCTTTTGAGGAGACTGTTTCAGCCCAGTGACAGGGCTGACCTTAGTTTTGTTTTGTTTTTTAATATTTTTACTGATTTCAGAGAGGAAGGGAGAGGGAGAGAGTGATGGAAACATCAATGATGAGAGAGAATCACTGATCGACTGCCTCCTGCACACCTCCTATTGGAGATCAAGCCTGAAACCTGGGCATGTGCCTGACCAAAATCAAACTTGGGACCCTTCAGTCCATAGGCTGACGCTCAATCTATTGAGCCAAACCAGGCAGGGCTGTCTGTCTACTTTTAATAATGTGAAAATTGATCAGTGAATTCAGGATATTAAGTCAATCCCACCATGATAAAGTCACTTGACACCTAATAATTTTAGCTTACAATAATAATCTGCCTGGACCCATAATCCATAGAACTGTGAGTGCAAAATGGTGACTTTTCTAATATTTAATTATTTTAAAAGAAAATAAAAGAATAAACTTATGTCCAGAATAGACAAATCTATAGCGACAAAGTTAGTAAGTAATTGTCTATGGCTGAAAGGGGGAAAAGAGAATGGAACAGAAAAAGGAGGAGCTGCTAATGGGTATGGTTTCTCATTTGTAAACTAAACATGATACCCATTGTGGTGATAAAATGTTGTATAATCTGAATGGTAATGGTGGCATAATTCTGAATATAGTAAATATTATGGAACTATTTGCTTTACCTGGGCTAATTGTTTGCTATATGAATTGTATCTCAATAAATCCACTTAAAAAAGGAATGAACCATTCATGTAACAGCACATAAATACTATGTTTAAGCAAAAGAAGCCAATCACAGAAGAGTACAAACTGTATGACTCCTTTCATACGAAACCCAGATGCAGGCAATACTAAATTGATTAAATCAGTTATTGGGGTGGTGGGCAACTGCCTGGAAAAGGACATGAGTGAACTTTTTAGGAGTCTGGAAATGTTCCATATCTTGTTTTGGGTAGAGGTCACAGGGGTGCATATAGTTGTCAAAACTAAGAACAGTACACCTTAATTATACACTACAAGAAAGGTGATTAAAAAACACATTCCTATTTGAATAAGAACGAAAAGCACCTGTCAGCCTAGCTAGTGTGAGTCAGTAGTTGAGTGCCGACCTATGAACCAGGAGGTCACAGTTGGATTCCTAATCAGGGCACATGCCCGAGTTGCAGGTTCAATCCCAAGGGAAGGCCTGCAGGAGGCAGCCGATTGATGATTCTCTCTCATCATTCATGTTTCCATTTCTCTCTCCTTCTCCCTTCTTCTCTGAAATCAATAAAAATACAAATAAATAAGTAAATAAGTAAGTAAATAAATAAATAAATAAATAAGCCTGCCAAAGAATGCCTTCATGCTTCCCCAATGGAGTGATTGCACAGCTGTTCATTTACAGAAATATCTGGTGCCTGAATACACTCTGTCTTTTCTTCCTATAACAACTTAATAAACTCATTCAGTGCTTCCCTTGCCTCAAATTTTCACACATATCAGTTTCTCTAATTTAAAAAAAAAAAGTGCAAGAATATTTCAGTCAAACTGGGCTAGTTAAGCAAGTTTAAGTATCACCAAGTATTGAAAAGGAACTATAAATATTTACATAAACTAGAGCTCTAAAAGGGAAACCAAAATCTAATTTTTCTTCTTCTGTCTTCTGAAAATATATTCTGATATCTGCCTGAAAAAATCCTTTCAACCTACCACTCTCCTCCTCTAGCTTCCCTTGGTTAACTCTCATTTAACCTGCACCTCTCAAATGAAAATTTCTCTTAGAAATTCTTCTGAATTTCTATTACTCCAATTTGCTCCCACCAAAAACACAATTACATACACAGAGAACAATGTTTCCTTTCAGAGTTCTTATTTCATTGTGTAGTTATAGGTCCCTCATGTGATTAATGTCTCTTTTTCTCATTAGAATCTAAGTGCCATGCAAGCAGGAACAGTCTGCTATGCACATCACTGTATCCCTGCATCTAGCATAGTGCTGGGAAGCAAGCCTAAATACTCACAAAACATTTGGCTCAATTAACAAATTAAAATGCAAGTCAGCCAAACTATCTAAAGATTGTCCCGAAAGCAAAGAGGTTGTTCTTGTTTGAAAATTTTGGGTCTGTATTTATGAGTCACTGGGTATCTACTTCCTTGTTAACTTGGCTTTCAGAATACATACAGCATTGTCCTCTGAGTCACTAGTTTCTACTCTCATTCTGCCTGTTGTTCTTTTAACTAGGCATATTTACTTTTATCTTTATTCTCTGGTGAGTATTTTACCACTAGGGCCTGGTGCATGAATTTGTGCATGGGTGGGGTCCAGCAGGCCAGCCTCAATTGGGGCTGATCAGGCCAGGCTAGCCAGGGGGGGGGACACAGGAGGTTGGAAGGCTGGCCCCACCCCTGGTCAAACTCCCAGTCGAGGGGACTTTTGCATATTAGCCTTTTATTATATAGGATATGCTTCTCCTGTAGTTTCCAAGATTTGAGATTTTGAGAAATTAAACAATAATGTTCACTAACTATTGCAACACAATATTTAACGGCATTAATAGCTGTATAAACATAAATGCTTAAGAGGCTTTTTAGTTCAGAATGCAAACAAACTGTCGTTACCACCAAAAAGCTCAAAACAATTCTCCCAACCTTCAGTAAACAGAATGCTTATGACACAAAAAGAATGAGTTGTCAAAAAGAATAGGCACAATAGGTAAGTTGGAGACAAAAAAAACAGCATCATTACATTTTGTAGAACATGCTAAATAAAAGCAAAAACATTTATGTAAATCAACTTATAACAACTAAAGACTAGCTTAGCAAATGCCTAGTAAATATAAGACCAGGCCTTTGGGCAAATTTTGAGCAATGTTCTACAATCCTTTGAAGCAGTTCAAAGAGAATACATAACAACAATCTATGCTTTCTTAAAAAAAGTGGAAAAGGCATGAAGGTAGAAAAACCTGGATGCTTTGACTGTATCAATCACACACTACAGGCCTCCAAAACAGTAACAAAACAAATGAACTTTCAGAATTGACTCTATAAGAATAAATTCTGAATATATGAAAATTTATGAATTGGAAGAAGAGAATCCAGAAGTCTTTTTCCTAATAACAATTATATCTTGCCTTTCCTCCCCCATTAAAATATTATTTTCAGCCCCAACTAGTTTGGCTCGGTGGATAGAGTGTTGGCCTGCAGACTCAAGGGTCCCAGGTTCGATTCCAGTCAAGGGCATGTACCTTGCTTGCAGGCACAAACCCAGTAGGGAGTGTGCAGAAGGTAGCTTATCGATGTTTCTCTCTCATCAATGTTTCTAACTCTCTATCCATCTCCCTTCCTTTCTGTGAAAAATTAATAAAATATTTTTAAAAAACATTATTTTCACCACTGGCAATCCTATCTAATAAGAGTAATATGCAAACTGACCGAACACCTGTTATACCCACAAGCCACACCCACCAGCCATGCCAACCAGCAGATCACGAGTATGCAAATTAACCCAACCAAGATGGCTATGGCCATAGAGAGAGCAGGAGGGAGGCTTGGGTTGCCCCTGGCAATGGAGGAAGCCAAGCTTTCCTTGGACTTTAAGCTTCTGCTTAAAGCAACAAAGTTTCAATGGCTGTGTTAGCAGAAGGCTTGGCTCCGGTCCAGGCTACAAAGTTTCAATGTAGAAGATAAATAAATCCCAGATACCACGGCCTCCACTTGGGTTTCCATGGCCAGCCTTGCAAACCACCCCAGGCCCTTTGTCCAGGCCCCAAGGGAACATCCACCCTGACCTGGGACACCCTTCAGGGCAAACGAGCTGGCCCCCACCTGTGCACCAGGCCTTATCCTATCTAATAAAAGAGTGATATGCAGATTGACCATCACTCCAGCACACAAGATGAGTGCCCCCATGTGGTCACAAGATGGCCACCATAAGATGGCCAGCAGGGGAGGGCAGTTGGCAGGAACCAGGCCTGCAAGGGAGAGCAGTTGGGGATGATCAAGCCTGCAGGGGAGGAAAGTTGGGGGAGACCCAGGCCTGTAGGGAAGGGCAATTAGGTGTGACCAGGTCTGCAGGAGAGTGCAGTTAGGGGTGACGAGGCCCACAGGGAGGGCAGTTAGGGGCAAACAGGCTGGAAGGGGAGCAGTTAGGCATCAATCAGGCTGGCAAGGGAGTGGTTAGGGGATAATCAGGAAGGCAGGCAGGTGAGCAGTTGGGAGCCAGCAATCCTGGATTGTGAGAGGGATGTCCGACTGCCAATCCAGGTAGGATCGGGCCTAAGCTGGCAGTTGGACATCCCTCAAGGGGTCCCAGATTGGAGAGGGAGCAGGCTGGGCTGAAGGACATCCCCCCATCCCCCGTGCACAAATTTCATGCACTGGGCCTCTAGTCTATATATATAAAAGGCTAATATGCAAAGTGTCCCCTTGGGAATTCAATTGGGAGACTGGGAGTTTGATCACTTGCTATGATGTGTGACCACCAGGGGGCAGTGCGGAACAAAGGGAGGCCCCGGTCTGTGGCCGTCAGCTGGCAGCCAGGAAAGAAAGGCTCCAGCCAGCAGGTGAAAGGCCCCAATAGGCCCTGATCGCCAGTCAAGCCTAGGAACCCTACCCATGCATGAATTTCATACACTGGGCCCCTAACGTATCATGATACTGACTGCAGGAAGTCAATTCAAGATCATATATAGGAATGACCTCAAAAATAAGAAACTCAACCTCACTCATAGGAAATGCTAATAAAAATCATGTTGAGCCTGGCTAGTATAACAGCTTAGTTGGTTGAGCATTGTCCCATACATCAAAAGGTCACTGGTTCGATTCTCAGTCAGGGCACATGCCCAAGTTGTGGGCTCGATCCCTAATAGGGGTGTGTAGGAGGCAGCAGAAATGTTGATAAATCAATGTTTCCATCTCTCTCTCTCTCTCTCTCTAAAATAATAAGACATATTTTTAAAAAATAACTCATGTACATTATTCATGCCAACACAATTAGTGATAGTGGAAAATGAAAACAATTCAGATATTCAATAACCACCTAGCTAAATATATTAGTTCATCCACATAACGGAATGCAATGCAACTGTGAAAAACAGAATGTCCTCTATATACTGATATGCAAAGATAGCTTACGGTATATTAAGTGAAAAATGCAAGGTAAAGAACAAGGTTATTTCTATGTATTGCTCTATGTATGAAATGGAGGAAAAAGAAAAATATTAACATTTGACTTTATCATAAAGAAACACTGCAAGAATCCTACCCAGTAAGAAAGCAATATGCAAATTAACCATCACAGTGCTACACACAAGCCACGCCCAGCAGCCAATCAGGAGTAAGTATGCAAAATAACCCAGCCAAGATGGCTGTGGATACTAAGAGAGCAGAAGGCTTGTGTTCCCTTGTAATGGAGGAAGCCAAGCTTTCTGCACACCCTGGCCAGCTCAAGACTCCACTCAAGGCTACAAAGTTTCAATTACAGAAGATAAATTCCAACAAAAATGGCAGCAGCCATGGAGCTGGAGAGAGCAAGACCCTGATCTGGAATACCCTTCAGGGCAAACCAGCTGGCCCCCTCCATGCACCAGGCCTCAATACTATCTAATAAAAGAATAATATGCAGATTGACCATTACTCTGCCCCCATGTGAACACAAGATGGCCGCCAGAAGATGGCCAGCAGGAGAGGGCAGTTGGGAGGGATCAGGCCTGCAAGGGAGGGCAGTTGTGAGTGATTAGGCCTGCAGAGGAGGGCAGTTAGGGGTGAACGAGGAGGTCACAGTTTAATTCTTGGTCAGTCCACATTTCTGGGTTATGGGCTTGATCTCCAGTGTGGGAAGTGCAAGAGGCAACTGATCAAGCATTCTCTCATCATTGATGTTTCTAAATCTCTTTCCCTCTCCCTTCCTCTCTCAAAAATCTTTATTTTTAAAATATAGTAAAAACAAAAAAATAAAATGCTATAAAAATTTTTGAGAACTGTATTGCTTCTATCATTACTAATTCAAGATATGACATTTATTGTTCCTATTTCACTCTAGTGAAAATGGGAGATATATGTGAAGTGCTTGCATGGGTCCCCCCAAAACTATTTTCCAATAAATTCTTAAGCAACTCAAAAACAAAATTTCCTCTACTACAAAGGTTTTGAGTAAGAATTATAGTGCTTTAGAAAATATCCACTTCCTAAAAATTAGAAACTATAATATTCAAATATTTTTTCAAAGTTTAACCAAACCTTGTAGGTATTAACTGACTCAGTTTATAGAAAATGAGTAAGAACCCAGAAATACTATTCAAGCTTCTCTTATTTTTGGTTAGTCTTACCAAAATACTAATTTTTCCCATCTCAGTAACCAATTGCCCTAGACATATTTTTCTTTTATATTCAGGCTGCTGGAAAATATTTACTCTGGGTGTTTCACTTTAATTATTTTTAGCACTGATTCTCACAAGGAACTGTGCTATTTGGCAGTCAAACACATCTATAGTAATAGAAGGGTAATATGATAATTAGACCAGATCAACCAGCCATCTTCCAGATGTCCAACTTCCTTCTGGACAAAGCCATGGTGGTGGGGGCTGAGGCAGAGGCAGTTAGCGGCAATCAGGCTGGCAGGGGAGAGCAGTTCTGGGTGAGATCAGGCTGGCAAAAGGTTAGGGACAATCAGGCTGGCAGGGGAGGGCACTTGGGGGCATTAGGTAGGCAGGCAGCAGGTAGGTAATCAAGTGAATGATTAGGAACTAGTGGTCCTGGATTGCGAGAGGGATGTCTGACTGCTAGTTGAACGAGACTGGGCCTAAACTGGCAGTCAAGACATCCTCTGAGGGGTCCCAGATTGGAGAGGGTGCAAGTCAGGCTGAGGGACACCACCCCACACCCCGTGATAAATTTCATGCACCAGGCCTCATGTTGAGAAATAATGTTCAATTGTTCATCAAAGACCATAGCTTCAGTTAAACTATAACTACAAACTTTAAAATGTAGAATGCCATATAATCCTATATAATAAAAAAGTAATATGCAAATTGATCATCACTCCAACAAACAAGATAGCTAACCCCATGTGGATACAAGAAGGGCACAAGATGGCCTGCAAGGGAGGGTAGTTGTATGCGATCAGGCCAGCAGGGGAGGGCAGTTGGGAGGACCAGGCCTGCAGGGGAGGGCAGTTGAGGGTGACCAAGCCTGCAGGGAAGGGCAGTTGGGGGGGACCAGGTCTACAGGAGAGGGCAGTTAAAGTGACCAGGCTGGCAGGGGAAGGCACTTAGGAGCAATTGAACCAGCAGGGGAGCAGTTAGGTGTCAATCAGGCTGGCTGGGAAGTGGTTAGGGGATGATCAGGCTGGCAGGCAGGCAGGTGAACAGTTGGGAGCCAGCAGTCCTGGAATGTGAGAGGGATGTCCCAGATTGGAAAGGGTGCAGGTTGGGTTGAGGGACACACACACACACACACACACACACACACACACACACCCTGTGCACAAATTTCATGCACCGTACCTCTAGTCAAATCGTAAAATATGTCAAATTATTATGACTAGGGGAAATTTTTAATCAAATAATATATATGTTGGGTGGAGTAAAAGTAGACTTACAGTTGTTCATACCAAAAATAATAACTAATAATACAAGAGTAAACTGTGTTTCACATAGTCACAACTATATAGTTTTGCCCCACACTGTATTTTTAAATGCCAAAACCATAAATTCCAAAGTCATCCCAAATCCCTACAAAATCTATTTAAAATGCAAAAGATATTTATTGGGAAATTTTATGGTCAGGATTTTATTTTAAGAGGATGGACGGATAAAAATAAATAAATTTTATATGTACCACATGTGGTCTGTATTAGTTTCCCAGAACTGTTGTAACATATTACCACTAACTAGGTGGCTTAAAACAACAGAAATGTATTTGCTCTCAGTTCTGGATATTAGAAAGCAGAAATCAAGGCACTGGCAAGGCCATGCTCCCTCTAAAGCAGGGGTGGGGAACATGCAACCGCAGACCACAAAAGGCCTGCAAAATTACTTGTCAGCTCTGCGAAGGCATAGGGGTGAGCAAATTAAATGTTTGACCAAATATAACAGACTGACTTTTAAAAATTATTTATTTATTTCAGAGAGGAAGGGAAAGGAGAATCACTGTTTGGCTGCCTCCTGCATGCCCCACACTGGAGATCGAGCCGGCAACCTGGGAATGTGTCCTAACCAGGAATCCAAACCGTGACCTCCTGGTTCATAGGTCAACACCCAGCCACTGAGCCACGCTGGCCTGGACAGGTTAATTTTTAAGCTGATAATCTTGTATGACCCCCAAATGATGTTATAAAGACCCAAAACCCTCTTGGCAGAAAACAGGTTCCCCACCCCTGCTCTAAAGGCTCTAAGGAAGAATCCTTCCTTGCTTCTTTGTAGCTTCTGGTGATTGTTAGCAATTCTTGGCATTCCTTGACTTGAGGCAGTATATCTCCAATCTCTGCCTCTGTCTTCACATAGTTGTCTTCCCTGTCTGTATTCAAATGTCTTTCTTCCTATAAGGATATCAGTTATTGGGTTAGGACCCCATATCTAGTATGGAGCTCATTTTAACTTCATTACAACTGCAAAGATACTATTTCCAAATAAAGCTACCACAGATATCTGGGGTTATGACTTCAGCATATCTTCTGGAGGGATATAATATAACTCATAACCTGGTTCAAATTAGTCAATTTCTTCATTATGTGAAATATTTATAATTATACCTAACCAGCAGCCATCTCCCTTTCTTAGATAACAGCATCCAATTTTCTTTTCAAGAATTAATCTGCCCTTCCTTAAAGTCTCTCTCCAAAACCAAGTACCTTCCCCCAGGTTGGGTCAGAGAATCACCCTCCACAGGCTTTAGGGACTGGTTCAGAGATAGGCCACATGACCCAAGCCACGACCCAAGCCTGGCCAATCAGTCCTCCCATACACCCAATTTGGCTGGTTCTACTACAAGAGAGACATGTGGATTGTAAGAATTACATAAAATCTAGAGCTGCCACTGATTATCTTTACCATCATACCTGCTGAAGAAGGAAACCGAAAGATGAAAGAAATGTTTAAAGGTAAAGATAAGAAGACATTCCTGATGACACAAGTCAAACTTCTAAATACAGTCATGTCAGAACTTAGCTTTAGTCTTTTACTCTGTGAACTTCCCAGTTCAAAAACTTACAAAATGATCTTTTTGACTTAATTTGAATTGCGTTTCTGAAGAGACCTGATAAAAGCAGAATATTGCAATGTGCCATATGATTGAAAACAGGGCCTCATTTTCTTTTCCAGTTATTTTCCTCAAACTTGGCAGAGACATGAAGCTATAATAGAAAAAAAAGTAGTTTGTATTCATATACATTCTCTTACCACCAAGCCATCTGCCATGAAGGTTTTAGAATCTAAGCTTTCATATTCATTTATGCTTGTTCAAGAATGAATCTGTGAACTCCTGAGAGCAAAATATGAATAATATCAGGGACTCTCAGAGTTATAAAAACCTAAGTACCAATACCTAAAAACAAAGCATTCATAAAATATTTTCCTCCTCAGTTACATGCCATATCACCATTATCTCTAAAGCAATGACAGTACTAGGTCAACATCACTACAGTGTCTAGAATGGTGACAAAGTCACACTGAAATTTCCATATCAAGAACATACACAACAATCTTGCCCTTTAATATGGCTATCACTGTTCACTTGTTTCTACTTCAAGCAAACTTTGTCACACACATGGTATGCTAATAAATGTCCCTGGATTTCTGAAAAGAACACAAATTTTATCCTCACATACAATCTAAGCACTCTTCCTTCACCTACTACCCACCTTCAACTTTTAACCATTTGTC
This sequence comes from Lasiurus borealis, assembly GCA_004026805.1. NCBI lineage: Eukaryota > Metazoa > Chordata > Mammalia > Chiroptera > Vespertilionidae > Lasiurus > Lasiurus borealis. Next base: position 21,974 of record PVJN01028072.1, read on the forward strand.
TCTGAAAAATCCCTAGTCCATTCCTATTGTTTTTAATGGTACGTCAGAAACCCCAAATAAATACACATATTCTGAAGGAAAAGGAAAAGATTACATTTTGAGGTGAAACAAGACAAAATAATGTTTTACCTGTTAAAAAGTCAGGTTTCATTTGTGTCTCCATAAAATTCATGTGCATAGAAAATGAGTTCTCAGTACTTCTAATATAGTGGTTCTCAAAGAGGTAACTTGCCCACCAACCTCCCTTAAAAAAAAATCACTATGTTAAAACCATTAAGGATACCACAAATTGTGACCAAAATGCTTACATTCCCTCTTTCTTACACTAATTTTTATTTTATTTTTATTTTGCTTAAGCAACTTGAGTCATTATAAATAGAACACTGTACTGTCTCTAAATTTCAGTCATTTGTCTAGTCTGTAATATTTCAAAGTACTTTTCTCTATTTTCCACAAATACTTACTGAGCACCCATTGTGTGCCAGTACTTTGCCAGTACTAAAAAGTAAAAAAAACAAAACATGAAATACTTAAAAATAAAAAAAAACATGACATGAGCAATGACTCAAGTGTCTTGCAAACTAGGAGTGGTAGAATTGGAGAAACAAAGGAAAAAAGGTAAATAAAGTAGTATAATAATACTTACACACAAAAAAGAGTGACCTATATTTTGTGGTTAGGGGACTTGAAGGATTAAAGAGTGAGAACTGGGCAGATATAGAGAGAGCTGAGACTGAAGAAATTGACAGGGCTCAAATATCTTGAAGGGCTTTGCATGTTGATTAAAGTAACTTTGTTCTACATTCAAGTGTTTTTCAAACTTCAGTATATAGAAGAATCATCTGAGATCTCTGTTTAAAATACAGATTCCCATGTCCCACCTAAGAAGATTCTAATTTAGCAGATCTGGGGTAGGACCCACATTTTCAATTTTTACAACCATCTCAGTGGTTTGTTCAACCAGTCAATATTTGAAAAATGTTTTAGAGGAACATATTTTCCTCAAGTTTTCCAAGTAGTCCTAGAGATGAAAAGGAGAATGTTGGAAAAATATTTCCTTTCAATAGCCTCAATTTCTACTGTTCTGTAGATGACAAGATCATCAGCTGAGAGAGAAGTAGGAGGACATAGGGGCTAAAAGAGAGCCATTGTGATAAACTGCAGGAACTGAGCAAGAATACACAAAAGAACTCCCAGTGCTAAGACTCCCGTTTAGACTGAATACCATAAATTGATAGTGGCATCAATCCAGTTATTTTTTTACCTATACATTAAAATATTACCCACTTAGATTGCAGCTGAGTGGTTCAGTTGGTTGGAGTGTCATCCCGTACATGAAAAAAGATTGCAGGTTTGATTCCCAGTCAGAGCACGCACCTAGATGCTCAGTAAATACTTGTGGGCTCAATTCCCAGTCTGGGCACATGTGGGAGGCAACCAACTGATGTTTCTCTCTTACACTGATCTCTCTCTCCCCCTACTGCCCCAATAATATCCTCGGATGAGAATTAACAAAACAATAAAATAAAATAAAATTATTATGAAGATTCAATTAGTCATTTAATGCAAGAAGTGCATTGAAAAGTATAAGAGAAGGGTTCAACAACAGACTAGATGAAACAGAAGAAAGGATAAGTCAGTAAAATATGATTTGTCTAACCACCTGAAACTAATCCTATGATAATAAAAGGCTAATATGCAAATCGACAAAACAGCAGAACAACCAGTCGCTATCATGTGCATTGACCACCAAGGGGTGGACACTCAACACAGCAGCTGCGCCCTGGTGATCAGTATGCTCCCACAGGGGAGCGCTGCTCAGCCAAAAGCTGGGCTCACGACTGGTGAGTGCCGTCCGTAACAGTGGCGTCCGGAGCCTCTCCCGTTTCCATGGCAGTGCTAAGGATATCCAACTGCCAACTTAGGGAGGATTGGGCCTAAACCAGCAGTCAGACATCCCTCTGGCAATCTGGGATGCTGCATCACCAGTGACCATACTTTTCATACAGGTGAAAAGCATCTTGCTGTTATATGGGCAACTACGTTTTTTTTGCCCTGATTATAAAAAAGTAGAACATAACGTGATCCTTCTGAGGCAGTGGTACCATTTTCCCCATCTTATGGGTGGAAAAACTGAAGCAGAGAGAAGTTAAGTAATTGACTTTGTCACACAGTTATAAGTGTCAGAATCAGGGCTGACCACAAAATGTGCAAGCCAGAGTCCATGTGTGTCGTCGCTGCATCATTCTGTTTTATTCAGTTAAGAGTAGGTTTTAGCCGAAACCGGTTTGGCTCAGTGGAGAGAGCGACGGCCTTCGGACTGAAAGGTCCCAGGTTCGATTCCAGTCAAGGGCATGTATCCTGATTTCGGGCACATCCCCTATAGGGGCGTGCAGGAGGCGGCTGATCAATGTCTCTCTCTCATCTATGTTTCTAACTCTCTATCCCTCTCCCTTCCTCTCTGTAAAAAAATCAATATATTAAAAAAAAAAAAAGAGTAGGTTTCAATTTTTATATCTAAGAGATTGTCCCCAATATATAGGATAGAGTCCCTAGGCCTGGCCGGCGATCAGAGCCATCTTTGGGCAGGGCGATAGGCCACCCCCCCACACCCGCCCTGGCCACCACCAGTCACCTCCTGGGGGTGGGAACTGCCCCCAACTCACTTTTCATGCCAGAAATGCCTTTTCCATATTCATCAAAATGAAGCAAAAATCTGCCACATTCTTCATGAAGTCTTCCTTCATCATCTTGAGAGACTTCTTTCATTTCTAAATACCCCTAACCACTTGTCTGCATGGGAAGAAGGCACATTTTGCCTTATACTGTAACTGAACACACTCTTATTTTCTCTAAGGACTAAAAGGTCCCTAAAGGTTGGGGCAGCTTCCCCAATATCTTCGCTTGCCCACAGTGCCTGGTACAAAGCAGATGCTTAATAAATATTTAACTGAAGTACTTACCTAATTGCCTTTCCTTCCTAAAAATAGCAGTACTAAACAACTAAGTGATTAGGCAAGTACTCAGAAATGGCAAGTCCCCATAGACACTGAACACCTAATCCTCACTCTGTAAAAAGATTTCAGGTCATACTATGTAGTCCATAAGACTTAAAAAAATATATATTTTTTTAAATAGTATTATTCAGATGCTGCCTAGAATTGCTCCAGCCACAAGCATATCTGAGGAAATTAGGCCAATCTGAAATAGTAACTCTGTGTAAATCAAAGAGATTTATCTTGCTATCCTTCAGCCATGCTAGAACCACGCTGAAATCACAACTTTTCCCAATATTGGGAAAAGCTTCTTAAGAATACAGCAAGGATGAGCAACAGCCAAGCACTAGGTCACATCACACCAGACAGCGTAGAGAACCTCAATCTTCTGGAATCTGAACTGACTTTCCAGAGGAAGCCTCAATAAACACCAGGTGACTAAATATTCATCTTGATCATAATCACTGCATGAACCTGCTAAAACCTCATAATTAAGGGAGACACCAACACTTCCACATCCACAATACAGACATGCAGCCTTCACCTAACCCCCACAAAAAAAAATTTAGATTTTGGAAACAGAATTCATTTTTAATCCTAAAACTGCTATAATTTAAATATAGAAACCAAATGACCCAAAAGTATTAAGATAATCAGTCAGTCAACAGAATCAAATAGAATGTTAATTGCTCAACACCAACCCTACTAAAATAAAAGAAATTACATCTGCTAGTGACCAACGACATACATAATTATCTTTTGGACTGTACATACGGATCATTGCCAGCCCTTTTAAATACAGAAAGTAACACTACAATTGATTTCCTTATAACTTTCTCCTTAAATTACATACAGGGTGGGACAAAAGTAGGTTTACAGTTGTTTGTATGGAAAATAATACAATAATTAATAAGTAAAAGTACAAGAATAAACTCTGCATTTTACATACTCACAATTGTAAACCTCCTTTTGCCACACCCTGCATAATAAAAGAGAAAATATGAGGCCCAAATGATTTTAATTGGGATACTATCAACTACATATTACTGTTCAGATTAAAATACTGCTCTGCACTCTGGACTGTAAATATCTCCTGAACTTTACTACCTCGAAAGTGGAAATTTGGGAGTCAAAAGTATGTTTTAAGAAAACTGATCACCAGATTAATATTCTCCTTTAAAAAATGAATCTAAAATTTGATAACCAATTCAGATATTTACAGAAGGATTTATTAGTCAAGTTTTTAAAAAGCCTTGTAAAGCAGCAGTAACTAATCACTAACACTAGCAATGACTGACAAAAAGGGGGCCTCAGGCAGAAGGTTAGGATTCAAAGCAAATAATTAAAATAAGATAAACAACTCACTGAAACCATTTAAAGTCAGTAACTTAAGAAATCCTTAGTATTATAGTCATCATTCTTAAAATCTTTTAAAAACAAAAAAGCCCTGCTTAAAAAAAAAAAAATCACTAAAAAAGTGAAGCAAATACAAAAACTAAAAATGTTTCACAATAATTCCAGGATTTGTATTAACTCACAATTCAGAAAACTCATTATTAGTGCATCTCAAAACCTTCTAAATGCCTTTTGCAAGCCGTCTTATATGATGGTTACAACAAATAGATCATTCAAAAAGTGTTTAAAAGCAGACATAACATTTTAGCAAGTGTAAGATAGGTCTGAAAGAATAAAACAAGCAGAGACAGAGCCGAGTAAAAAATGAAAACTGATAAACCAAAGGCTGGCTGGTTCCTGGAGGGCAGAGCTGGACTGGGATTGACAGGAGGGAAATTTTAAAAATAGATATTCATACGACAAATCATACCAAAAACCTGATTCACGCGTCCTTTACCCAGGCATATGGTTTAAAACGTACTTTTAACCTTTGGACAACCCAAGTGCTATCAGACACCTTAAAGCACTGCTCCTCCTATCAACAACGTTCACGTTACAGTCCACAATCTTTTCACAAAAATCCACATCCATTTTCCCAATGAAACGGGCAGGCTTCTCTACCCTCTCCGCGAAGGTTACCTTATTTTATTTTTTATTTTTTCACTTGTTTGCAAAGTTTCCGTTTTGCTTTACCACCTATTTACAGAAAACACCCCTTGTGGGACCTTGTCAAAGGGCAGACCCTCCTGTCAAGCCAGAAAGCTCGCGCACACACACACACACACACACACACACACACACACAAAGACAGGGAGCGCACCAAGTGCAGTAATTCTTCCAAACTGAGCCTCTCCGGCGCCCCCTCCTCAGCCTCCCCGCCCCCCCTAACCCCCACCCCCCCACCCACCCCCCACACAGATATGTCTATTAAATCAGTGTCTGTTCTCCCCCTCGCACAACAAAGAGAACTTCTCACCGCATGAAATTGCCGCTGAATGGACACCAGAAAGCAGGATTTGCATAATTCCTCCAACGCAACCCAGTCGGGAAGAAGGAAGGGATGAGGGGCCCCAGCGAACCGATAGGATCTCCCGGGTGTTCTGTGGGGGAAGACCCGGCTCCTAAGCGCGCTCCCCGCGGG